>RJWH01000081.1:1679450-1697343 GCA_004363575.1 Solenodon paradoxus | reverse complement strand
AGGGGGAGAGAGAGAGGGAGAGGGAAGACTTCAAGACTTTTGTCTGAGCAACTAGAAGGGAGGAGATTGGGAAGACAGGAGGAAGAAAGGGTTTTGGAGGGAAACTAGGCACTCAATTTTGGACATGTTTAAAAGTGAGATGTCTATTAAACATCCAAGTGGAGATACTAAGCAGTCAAATGGATATACAGCTCTTGATTTTATGCACGTTAGTCTAGGTCAGGCATATAGGTAGCTTTTAAAGTGAAGAAACTGGATGGATTTGCATGAGACCTGAAAGTGGGATTTAAAAAAAAAAGATTCAGGTTCAAACTCTCAACTTGCTTTGAATACGTGGACTCTGCTTCACAGCCACCAGTCATCTGTCTAAAGGGACTCAGATAGTTAAGTGCTGATAGCTATCTGACCTTTGTTTCTTCTAGCCTAACTCACAAGCCTTGGCATCATGCTCTGTCTTCCCTTCCCCATCCAATCAGCCTTTCCTTTCTATTTGCACATTAAGCTTTAGTACAGGGTATCCTAATCTTTTACTTTGAACTCTTACTACTGACTCCTAATAGGATTTCCTGCCATGAGACTTCCTCACTCTAATCCATTCCTTATCTTCCTAAAAATAAAGCTGATTAGGTCACCTTCCTGCATAGACCTTCTATTGATTCCTCATTATCTGTAAACTACAATCCAGCTTCTCTAGCTTGATTTACAGGAGCTGTGACTCCCTCCCAGCGTCACTTCCCAGACCAGTCACTTTCTGTGCCACTGGACCTCTTACCCATAGACACCCAGCTTCTCATGCAGTTAGTTTCCTTTCTGTGTCCACCTAGGCTAAATCCTCAAAAATTGACTTGAAAATTGTGTCTTGTTCCACGTCTTAGAGGCAAGTTTTCAACTTTTTGCTGTAGAGTCTGATGTTGTTGGATTGTTTTAGATGCTCGGCGTCAGATTAGGAAGTTTCCTCCTTTCTGTAGTTGCTAAGAGTTTATAATTGTTTTATCATGAGTGGGTGTTGAATTTTATTAAATGTTTTTCTACATCGGTTTGGCATCATAAATTCTCTTTTTTAATCAATCATTGATTTATTTTCTGCTGGTAAATTAACCCTTTATTTGCTAAATAAGCCCAACACAAACTTTATGTCATTTTCTGCAAATACATCTGGATTCAATTCACTAATGTTTTGCTTAGCATATAACCTGACAATCTATGCAGTGGCCCAGAAGAGAGCATTTTTATGAGACATGACCAAAACCTCCTGGTAATTAGGAACAAAGTATAGTTCCCACTTCTGAGATGAGCAGCTTTGAGTGGGTTCGAAGACTGGTGATGGAGATGATGTCTGAAGCTCTTTGTTACTATAGGACAATGAAAAGTTCATTACCAGAAACTCTCATATTCAGTGCAAAATTCAGTACATGGTCAGTCCAAAAACCAAAACATCCTATTGTTACAATTTGAAAGTTCTAAAAATTAATTTATCATTACTTCATTATTTTTTCAGCCCTGGTCCATGGCTTTTTTTTTTTTTTTTTTTTTTTTCCTTTTCTCCCCTAACCCCAGATCTTGAATCTGGTCCTTAAGCTTTACACAGCCTACATCTTAGCTTCTGAGACAGAGATTATGTCACATTCCAAAAGTTTAAATAAAAACGTAGTGAGATAAAGAGCAGATGTTTCTGAATAAATATATTTAATTTTTAATTTGTGAACTCAACTTACATTAAAAAAATAATCAAAATAAAAGTCTCACAAGGCCCCTGAAACATCCCTTTGGAAAGCTTTTCTACATTATATCCATGAAGGAGATTGTTTCTGGTGCTTTGATTAGGCCAAGGTTGACAAGGGTGGTTTTCTCCAACTCCAAATAACTCTCGTAGTCTATTTTCAATTCAGCCTCCATTTGTTCTTTTGATTTCTGATATGTCATCTAGGGGAAAAGAAGCAAATCATCCTTAGAAATACTGACAGCTAGAAATACTGAAGGAGGATAAGGGGTGAGTTTTGAAGAGTCAGCCTGGCCGCTGCCCTCTGGCGTGCCCTTGCAGGTGGCAGGTAGGGGCGCATCCCATGCCCAGTCAGGAAGGCCTGCTGTCTGAGGGCCCGGCCGGCAGAGTGGAGAAGTGTAAGCAGACTCAGGTATCTGCTGAGGTGGAGCAGATTGAGTCAGTCAATGGGTCTGATGTGGGCTCTGAGGGGCAGTGGGGTTCCAGGCTGGCCTCTGATTTACTGAACTGACTTCAGGAAGAACATATTGAGAGGAGAAAAATAACAAACATTTATTCAGCTAACTTCTCCAAGACCCTTCCTGTTCTTGTATCTGTCAGTGTCTGCATTTATAGTTCTGCTCTGGTTTAATTGTGGCAGTTTAATTCACTGTTGTATCTGCTATGATTTTTAAGAGTTTTTTGTCCTCATCAGGGGTTTCTTTCAGATGAATGTTAGGATCATTTTATCTGGGTGTGTCCTTTTAAGGGAAGGAAGGAAGGAAGGAAGTTGCGGGGGAGAGGGAGGGAAGGAGGGAGGGATGAAGGGAGGAAGGGAAGGAAGGCACATTTTAATTTATTTATTTTGGTTCCTCCCCCGCCCCCCGCCCCCCTCCCCGCATCTGCATGCCTAGCTCCAGGTTTTGAACCTGGGTCCTTGGACTTTAGCTGGTTCACAGACAAGTCATCTCAGCCACCTGAACCACAAGGGCCCACCAATGTCTGTCATTCTTGTGTTGACTTTCCTCCTCCTCCCATTGTCTTCCTGTGCCTCTGTCTCCTCTGTCACACAGTCTCTATCTTTGTGGAGTTCATCAAGGGACCAGTACTCTCAGTTTTCATTCTGGTTTCTTTAGAGAATAACTTTTAAGATCTCTTTTCCTCTTTTGAGTTTTCACAATGAGTGATGTTCCCTTCCCCTTCACCTGCTGCATCCGTTTCATGTTTTCTGCTCTTTTCTTAATCTATCTGTTTTCTTAGCTTCCTCATAAGTAACTGTACCTCCTTCATAGCACTGCGAGGACTAAATGATTTTAATAAACATGTCAAGTCCTCTGAATAGTGCCTGGCACTATTACTGTCACCCAATAAGCCCTTTGTTCTCAGTTACAGTGACTAGTTCACAAAAAGAGCTGGATTTGATGAGTGTGAGTAGAAAAATGTTACTCTTGTAACCAGTCTATCTTTTGCAACATATGTGACAAATCCTGTGTCACAGTTCCCTCAGTTTTAGGGATTGGAATTAGTGTCATTTTCATGTATTTAAAGATCCAGGCCAGATCAATGTCAGAGTGGACACTCCCCCTGGGGGGGCCCCCACTGCAATGTCTGCACTGTACCACCAGCCTTTTTCTGCAGAAGTTGGCTCACCCCAATTAGCAAGCGCTTTTGGATGTCTGATTGGAGCTTAGCTACACTGCAAGGGCCCACCCAGCCCCCATAAAAACGCCCTATCCTTACTCTACCATCAGTTCACTACCCACTGGCTCTCTCTCCACCCTCGTCTGAGCATTTCAAACCAATCTCTTGCCTGCACACTTTCCAGACTCAAGAGTCAGGCCCTAGTAACTTGGTTACCCCCATTTTCTCAGACATTCTGGTCTGGGTCCTTGGTTACTCCTGGCCCTTGGATTTCTGTGGCTCAGCAAGCCTCGTTATTTCTGTATTCATAATAATCACGGACAGTTGCTGGCATGGGGAAAGGTGGAGATTATCTCTCACAACAGAATTTCAATGTTTGTGAGTGCACAAACGAACAGACCAAGATTTATTTATTTTTTTTGTATCAGGGGAAAGAACGAAAAGGTTAACTAATTGATATTCTTTTATACTATGCCACCACTGAACAACCTCTTTGAAATGAGGCTAGCTGCTTTTATTAGACTAATTAGTATCTATCAATAAATGACGATGCTGTGTATTTGCTAGTGCAGTGTATTAACTAGTATATTTCCATATGTTCGTGCTTTTAATTGAACCCTAGGGTCTTGCATGCATAATTAAATTGGAGAATGATATGTATTTGGCTGTAAGGAAAGTACAGACAGAACTGGTAAAGAAATTGCTGTTGATATAGGGCAAGGAAGGAAATGAGCAAGAGAGAAAAAGAAATATGGACTGAGATGACCTCAAATGAGAAAGAGAGAAGAGCTGAATGCTGAGTTCATAGAATATTTGCAGGTCCCATGTTACAATGGGCAAGGGAAGCCAAAAGAGAGACAGAATTCAGAGACTGAGAAAGAGGAGAGTGCGGGCTTCAGAATTTCAGAATTTCTTTTCTTTTTTTTTTTTTCAAGCGAAAGGTGCAGGCAGGAATGAAGGTGTGTAGGCAGGAAGGCAGGAAGAGAGAGGAGGAAGCAGCATATTTATTTTTATTTTAGTTGTTCATCTTGGTTGTTGCCCCTGGCTCAGGGATGTATGTGGACTATGTCAGCCAGAGGGGGCACTTATCCGCTAAGCCACCAGGGCAAGCCAGGTTCCTTTGTGATTAATTTTAAGATGGATGCATCTTGTACCAACTTCTCTATCTCAAACTCCACAACTCCAGCATATAATAGGAAAAGTCACATCTGTCTGTTTATATACTAGCTCCCATTTAACGATCTACTATTTGTCAGGCTATTTATCTGAAAGTCTTACAGCTATCCTAAAAGTTAGTTATCAGCATTTCCACTTTAAAGCCAAGAGAACAGAAGCTCAGCAAAGAGAAAGAGGTTTTTCCAGACTTCATACCTCTCATGTAGTAGAGCTGGGATTTATGCCCACCTGTCCTCATTCCAAATTCACTCTTTTTGCTCTATTTTAATGTATTTAATTCATCAGATGTTAAAATTCTTTAGAGTGAAGGTATTCATATTTTAAAACATTTTATCTATAAATGGTATTTAGATACCATTGTAACTAAAGAATTGTGGAATTATAGAAAATTTCAGAAACTTAAATTGAGTTACATCTCGCTAGGTGTCCAACTGGAAGTTCTTACTCAACAGTAAGTTAGGAATTCAGAAAAGGGCTCTTGATGTTCATGAGAACAAGAATGTGAAAAAGTATAATCTTCCTATTGAAACTGTAAAACAAGCCAGACCAACATATTTCCTTTGGGGTTAGAGGAAAGCAACTTTCACTTCTGAGATTTAACTTACAGCTTTTTTCTTCTCCATTTCCAGCTCCATCTCTTTCTTTTCTTGTTCACGAATACTTTTGCGCTGCTCTACATATTCCAGATGCTTTACTTCTCTTTCAAAGTAGTAGTTCATGCTTGATACCTGTTAGAAACAAAGGCCCAGGCAAGGGGAGTTCACACGGAGACCCCTGCATTCTTCCCGAGGCTCTGGAAGAATTCCTGAGGCTTCTAGTTCATTAGGTAGGCCACCTACTTTGGGGTACTGCCCACAGGCCCACTGCAAGAGGAGCTTGCTCTACTTGGGGGCTGTTATACAAAGGTTCAGAATTCTGCAAATCAGAGCATTCCAGAAGGGAGTGGGGTCAGAAGGAGAAAAGTGCAAGAAATTCCAATAGAAGACAAATGGCAAAAGCAGAAATATTCAGGGACTGATTTTTTTTAACCCTTTCCTTCCTTTTTCTAAGATGGAGGGAAATTTGATATCATCCACCAAACTCAGAAAAAACCCAGATGAGAGCAGACTAAAAGAACAGTAAATGGAGCTGAGATCCTGGTCTCCTGGAGGGCTTAGCATGTGGGCATAAGAATAGTGGCAGTAACATCAGCAGGGCAGGGTGATAGGGGAGGAAAACTTTTAGTCTGACAGTAACTAAGTTGATGTTTTGAGACTTGCTATATATATACATATATACATATATATACATATATGTATTATATATATACATACACACATACACACATTTTATAACCCAATTGTTAATTATTAACATTGCTCAAAACCCTTGTTGGCTATGCAGGAGCAGAACATGGCCACTTCATAAGTGCTGCCTGAAATACACAAAGTTGGGAGTGGGCGGGCAGAGGGTGACGATGGAGAGATGATGTATAAAATGTCAACAGGGCCCGCATGACAGGGCAGCACTGACATAAGGATCCCAGACTTTGGTTGCATCCTGAAAATAACTTATGAAAAAGAAAAATAACAACTTATGATCATGATATTATTTTCAGGATTATTAATCACCCCCACCAGAAAATATTCTTCTCTGAATCTGGGCTAAACTTACCTGACCCTTCTCTCCTGAATTTTTTTTTCTTTTCTTTCATGTGCAAGCACTTTAACTTGCTTTTTTTTTTTTTCAGTCTTCAATACCTTATTCAGATTCTGACTCTAACACTTAAAGTACCCAAAAATAATGTTAAGAATGTTTTCTGTTTAGAGTATCCTTTTGAAGAAAAATGTATTTTACATAAATTTACAACTTTATGCATAGGAAGGTTATTAGATTTGAATTTCTTCAAGCTTTAAATTATTTAACTCATGCAATAGCAATATATTCTCTTATTTCTGTCTATACAATTCTTTTTGTTCTCTCAGAATAAATATATTGTCATTTTGGAACACATTTTAATAACATGCTCCAGCAATATCTGGTCACATCAATCCTCAAAGTAAAAAGTTACTAACCTCATTGGTGGAAGGGTGACTTAGTGTCCAAGGAATTTCTAATATATGCAGCGTTCCATAATAATCTGCTATGGCTACAAATTGCTGCTTAGCTGAAAGATTAAAAAACAGAGGGGAAAAAACCCAACTCAGAAATCAGAAAGCTTATAGGTTAAGAATGAAATATGTTATTGTTCTGTGGTCTCCCAAAGGACCTGAGGTGGTTACAACCATCTTGGCATCTTCATTGGCATCCATGACTGGGGATCACATTAACGTGAAAAGTCATTTTTTCCAGTTGATGAGGTGAAAGCTGAGACCAGAAACCTTTGTCAGTCGCCCTGCCCACCTCCAATCTTGTTTTCTTGGTCTCTGTAAGGAGAGCCTAGCTGAGGCTGATCCTCTCCTGGGCAGGGCGCACTGGGCAGCCTTGAGATGAAAGCAGGGCTAGCGCATGTAAGGTTTTCCAGAGACAAATCACGAAGCCAAAGACCCAGGAAGAGCTAAAAGATACCATTACCCAGATGATTTGCAAAGGTACAACCAGGACCAGTTTTCTTATAATAAAAATAATTGGTGGATTAGGGGTTTGATGCAGTCCACATACATCCCAAGGTCCCTACACCAGAGGGAACAACCAAGATGAACAACTAAATAAAATAAAAATAAAAATGCTTCCTCCTCCTCTCTTTCCCTTCTTTCTTGCTCATCTTCATTCCTCCCTGAATCTTTCCTTAAAAAATAAAAAAAAATTTTAAAGTCCGTTGATCATTTGAAAAGGATATCAAACACACGTTTTTGAGAATTTAAATTTTCTATCTCATCATGTGCGTGTTTTTTTCTTATGATTTTCAAAAGGTCTGGTTCAAATTGCTAAATCCTAGACTTGTATTCCCTGTAGGTATACAAAACAACATTTTATAGCAGAGACAGGAAAACACATACTGTGACACTGTGACTGGTGAAACATTATAAAGACAATTTTTAAATATAATGTTTTTCAGAGAAATGGATAGAATGACAAATTTATGCCTGCACACATTTGGAATCAAAGGGAAACTTATTTTAAAAGATGTAATTAACTGGATTTACATAGGAAGTAGGGCTTGATGAACAGAGAAATTGGACAAAGGAAATAAATTACTTTTCCATAGACACATCCTTGAATTTCCGCTTGCTTTGTTATATTTTTTCTTCATAATTAATTCAAAAGTTAAAGTTTAAACAGATACATGACCCCAGAGAGTCATTTGATCTCCTGAAGAGAACTGCTTTATATTGTCCAAGGGAGAACCATAAAAGGGATAAAATACTAAAAAATTGTAACATAATGAAAAAGCAAAGATATAAAATGCATTCTATTTGGAAAATCAGCAGCAAAAGGTAGCAAACACGTAGGGATTACCCTACATTTGACTTGGAGAAGATGAGTGGTTTAAAATCAGCATTTGCTTGGCATACTACAGAGATCCCAGAAGTAATTGTTGAGGAAGAAAGCAGTGAGAGAAACTCAGGTTGTATTCAAGTTCTGAGTGCAAGAGAGAAGGGTAAGGATGGAGAAGGATGGGGAGGAGAGACAGGGGATAGAGAGAAAAACAAAAACCCCAGAGAGAACATTGGAGGCTTTCCTATTGAATGTCAAAATTTTCTTGAATTGCATAAAAAAGGCAAATGACTTTGCTCATTGATCAGAACTAACATACCAGAGAAGGTCCAAGGTTTAATGTAGGTGATCATAGTAATACAGATGTTTTGTGAATGGGCTGGCTCGTGAGTTTTCTCCAGAAGGTCCCAGATATCGATGCATCCATCTTCTCGGCCAATATAGAAGACACCAGGTCTAGTCAGGGACCAGTGCCCTGAGGTGTACCTTTTTGGTGCACAGGATGATTGAAAGAGGGGACCAGTCTTTAAACAAAAATTTTAAAAGACAAAAGCTTCTGTTATCATCTGAGAGATATTCATGATAATTCTCTTGAAGTATAAGTCAAATGGCGATGGGCACAAAACAGCAAAATTTTAACTTACTTCTTTTTACTTTTAGGATAGTTACATAGTGCCACTTCTTTACTTTCCTGTATGTTTTTATAATATCCCTTGCCCCTTATTTCAGTGATTTTTTAGAAAAGATCAAACCTTCCAATTGAGCTGTGGATGGTTCCAAAAGTCAACTGCTGCTAACTTTCAATGCTATTTCTAGAGATTCGTGTACTTTAAATAAGTAAGGATTATAAGGAAATTTTGTTAGTATCTTAATTTTGTTGTGATATGCCTGCTACTCATGGAAACCGATCTGGTAAACAGGAAAAGCAAATGAAAAGTTACTTCTAGCCATGAGCTGTTCAAATACCTTATAGATATTTGGAAGAGATTTCAGACAAGCAAAGCATACTAATATCATCTTCTCTTTTCTCTAAAAGGGAGTGATTTGCCTTCTTCGGGAAGTTTTCATAGAGATAGAAGATCAGAATGTTTCTTCCCATTTGTCTAGCAAGTAGGTTACTTATTTATCTACTTACAATCTTCAAGGACTGAACTAAACCATGGAACTGTCTCCTACCCTTCAATACAAGCACAAGGAAGGAAAGCCACAGATAGATGGACTCCTTAGAGGTGACACTCCAAACTTCTTGCCACTCTGCCTGGCTCCTTCAGCTTCTGTGTATAAACAGTTTCCTGACCCTTGTAGACTCCTTGGGCAATCTTATCTACATTTTTTCTTTAATGATAAAACTAACACTTATCCATTATTTAAAAAAATTGAACACACAGAAGTACATTGGTAAAAGTAGAAGCCCTTTTGTAGATAGGCACTTGAGTACATTCCAATTTTTTTCATTGACAAATTTGTAAATATATTATGGTCACACATTTTTTTTTTTCAGTATTAGTGTAAGTTAGAGTCCCATAAGTGAAACTGTTAGGTCAAAGACTGCATTCTTTATTCTTAATTTAAACAAACATACAATGTAAAAAATATAAAAACACTAATTCAAAAGATATCTGCACTATATTTTCTTTATAGTACTATTTGCAATAAATAGCCAAGAAATGGAAACAACCTAACAAGGAAACAAGTGACTATCAACAGATGAGTGGATAAAGAAGATGTGGTGTGGTGTGGTGTGATGTAGTTGGTGTGGGGTGTGCGTGTGTGTGTGTGTGTGTGTAATGGAATACTGTAATATTACTCAGCTATTTAAAAAAGATGGAATCTTGCCATTTTCAACAACATGGCTAAACCTTGAGGTGATTATGCTAAGCGAAATAAGTTAGGTGGAGAAAGACAAAATACCTTATAGTTTCACTCATATGTGGAAGATAAACAAAGGAAACACACAAAATAAAACAAAAATCAACCCTTAGATTCTACAACAGAATTTTGGTCACCATTCTGGGTAGCCAATCAGGAAGAGGAGTGGGGTGAACAAATGGGTAAATGGGTCAACTGTATGGTGGTAAATGAAAATTAGACTTTGGGTGGGGATTATAACGCAGTGTGTACAGCTGTTGAATTATAATGCTACACACCTGAAACTTGTTATAAACTGATGTTACTTCAATAAAATGTTTAAAATGTCATAATTAATAACCTCGAAATGAATACATATTTTATTCAAATGATATATTTATTTTACAGCTGTGATATATATGTATAAATATCTTTCAGATTTTGATAATCTTCTTAAATTGTTCACCAAAGGATCATACCATCTTTTTTTAAAGGAAGGAAAGGTGAGGAGGGAGAAGTATTTGAAGAAAGGAAGGAGGAAGAAGGAAGGAAGGGAGGGAGGGAGTAAAGGAGGGAGAGAGAATGGAAGGGAGGTAGGTAGGGAGGAATGGAGTATATTTATTTATTTACTTATTTAAGTTTTTCACCCTGAACCCAGGTCAAGAACCCAGGTCTTTGTGTTTTACATGGTCCACACGCCAGCATTTCAGCCGCAAGGGAGCGCCCAGGGACACATCAATTTACACTCTTCTCAAACATACTGATTTCCCCACACCCTTGCTTCATTGGATTTTATCAGTCTTTTAAGATCTGGGCAGTTTAGCTCACCTACACGACTCTAGGCTTCTCCTAATCCTGACCCCTAGATTCTTAGCAGTGCCTCACTTTCACCCATTCATATTTCTTCTTTTGTTGGTGACAGACCCCTTAGGTTTCTCACTCCCACTTTCTGAACCTGCTGATACTCCTGGGACAGAAGCAAAGATGGCAGACCCAGTGTTTCCCCTTGTACTTCATATAGTAATGGTATTCCATCTTGCATTTTAAAGGGTAGGAAAAACACAAACCAAGTCAACTGCCTACCATATGTATTTCTAAGAGGAGACTGTTATATTTCAAAGAACAAGGGTCTTATAAATGTTGTCTGCCTCCCTCAGGAAAGAAAAGCCAGTGGCGTGTATTCAAAAGACTTACAGTGGATCTGCTGACAAGGAGCAGCCCAGGCCATCTGTTCCAATTCCTCTAAAAAATGTCCCAAAGGCACCTTTATGGCACAACCATCTGTTGTTCCTATTGTCTTTCTCAGTAACAAAGGATCATACACCCACACACTCCTTTGCCGTTCAGTCAACTTACCATGACACCTTCTTTCCAGATGGCCACGTTCCACCCGCCAATGGTGAGGATAATGTCCCTGTAGAAAGGTGATCTCTGAACAGTGTGGACAGTTCCATCATGAATGCTGTAGAGGCTAATTGGCTTCTTTGCTGTTGGAGTAGAAAAGACCATTTTATCTTTAATAATACTGCTTATATTCTTGCAACGAAAAATGATCAGGCCTCTGATAGGTAGGCAGGTCCAAGGCAGATGGGTCTTGGACCCAATTAGTGAGGTTCAACAGCAGAGAACTGGCAGTCAGCTGAGGTAAATGAGTCTATCAAGGGCAGCTCCTCCTCTTTTTATGGGAAGTCCAAGGAATTTCCCATCAAGACTCAGAGAAGGTACACCCCTGTGGCTCAGGCAGTTAAGGTATAGGTGATGTAAAGCCTGCAGACCTGGGTTTGATATCATAGGCTGGGGTTAAAACAAAAAAACAAAAAGACTGAAAAATACTTCATGTTCTTATTCATGTATTCATTCCTTAATTCATCAAATAGTCAAAAATATTTGCGGAGTGTACACACCTAGATAGCTGGGTAAATAATGGTTATAAACAAATGTGATCTTGTCCTCGTGAAGTTTATAGTTCTATGGGAAAGACAGATCTACATAGTAAACAGATTCCCAAAGTATATAATAAATCAATGTGAAAAGTGTTATGAAGGAAAAAATATTACAAAGAAAAATAACAAAAAACACTTAAAATTTGGACTGAATGATCAGAAAAGACTTCCCTGAAGATGAATCATTAAGGCTTGAGTAGCAGCTTGGAATGGGAAGATTCTTGGTGTGATGAAGTCTTCAGATGGAGGAAACAGCACTCATAAAAGTCCTGATGAGATGTGTTTGTACCTTCATAGAACTGGAATCTGAAAATCCCAGCTTGAGATAAACGAAAGAGATAAGGACCAGGAGGCTTCAGACCAGGCAGGGTCTTGTAGGCGTTTGTAGCATATTCTAAATGTTTGGTGTTTTAATGAGACCTTTATTCCTAGGAGACAACTTGATCAACATTTAATAGATTTTATGGCTACTATGAAGGGAATGGATTAGAGTCTGGTAAAAGCAAAGGGGAACCCTATAGGATGCTGTTGCAGTCGTTCTGGTGAAAGAGGATGGTGGTTTGGAAGATGGTGCAGTGGAGAAGAGCGGAGAGTCAGTAAATGTTTATGTACTAGAATTCACAGGGTCTAGAATATGGAGTTTGGGTTTTGCAAGATGTTAAAAGTCCTAGAGCTTGGTTGTGCAGCGATGCTAAAAATCTGCTTAATACTACTGGACTGTACATCTAAAAGTTGTTGACGACTTCAATAATTTTGTTTTAAAGGAAAGGTGCAGGCAGGAATGAAGGTGAACAGAGACAGGCAGGCAGGAAGAGAGAAGGAAGATGCACTTTATATGTAATTTAGTTGTTGGTCCTGGTTTTCATCCCAATCCCAGGTCTTGAATGTGAATCCTTGGGATATGTGGCCAATGCTCTCAGTCAAAGCCAGCTGACTAACCCACTACTCCACCAGGGTGTACCACCTTCAATAAAATTTTAAAACATAAAATAATAGTAAAAAGATGGTTAGGGTAGTGTGTCCTGGTGGCTAAGCCCACAAGATAAGTCCACATCATCCCAGGGAGACCCCAGAGCAAGAGAAACAACCAAGATGAACAACTAAATGCTTGCCTGTCTGCTCACCTTCATTCCTGCCTACATCTTTCCTAAAAAAAAAAGTTCTTTAAAAAGATGGTTAAGGCACACCTGGTGGCTCAGGAACTATAAAGTCTGCGGCCTCAGATGGATGTCATAGCCCACAGTAAGTCCAAGGACCCAGGTTCATGGCCTCAGACAAGGATGGGGGCCAGGGAACAAACAACTAAATGGATAGATAAGTGCTTCTTCCTCTTCTCTCTTCATGCCTGCTTCCTTCCTCTAAATAAATAAATAAATATTTTTAAAAAGAATAAAATATTTTAAAGAGATGGTAGTTAAGATGGCATATTTCATGTTTGTATCTATTTTACCACAATTTAAAAATTATCTATAAAGAAATTTAGAATTGAAAGTAAAAACATTTAATTATAGCTCTTCAGTATTAAAAAAAAAAAAAAAAAAAAGATCAATTTTTCTCCAACCAAATCCCCCTTTTGAAGAAAGCAGAGGACACACTTCCAGGATCATCTTGAAGTAACTGGAAGATTCCTGGTAAGGCAAAAGACCCCTGGAAACCACTTGCTTTCTTCTTGCTACTGTTTCCTGTTTCTTAGAGACTGGTTTTGACCTCTGGGACAGAAAGTTCATTTCCAAGTCCTGTAAATTCTAGCTTGAAAATTTTTCTTGATTATTCACTCTTCTCCATTACACATTATACCATAATCCAAGCCATCATCTTCTCTCAACAGAATGACCATAATAGTCTCCTCCTATGACATCCTCGTGTTTGCTTTTGCCTGCCTCTAATTCATTCTCACTCCGGAAGCCTCGGCAAAATGCAGTGATTACCACTGACAGAAGTATGGGCAGCCATCAAGATTTGTACATTAAAACATTAGATGTTCTCTGCTCATAATAATTTTTCCTTCCTTTTGTACTCTGAAAGACCTTTGTGCCTTTCAGCAGTGAGCGGAACTATTCTTAAGTTATTAAATGGAGTGCCAGAGCCCCCAGGCCAGTTATTATAAGGAAATTACAATTAAAAAAACCAAACAACCAAAAGAACAGTTTCCAGAGTCATCATCTAGTGTAGAATTATTTTTTAAAGAGAAGATAAAGGCAGAAATGAAAGTGAGTAGGTAGACAGACAGGAAGAACTTAATTTTATTCAACTGATGATTATTGGTTGTTTCCCTAATCCTGAGTATTGAACTGGGGACCTCAGGATGTATGTGAACTTCACCTGGTTTAAACCAGAGGTCACCAGGACACACCTAACATAGGACTTAGAATACTGATGTGGTTAAAAGCATAGACTCTGAAATAGAGTTTATAGATACAGGGTAACAGGTTAGTAGAAGTAGTAACCATTAGTGGGGGGATGAATGAAATGGGTGAATAATGTCAAAAGGTACAAACTTCAAATAATGAAATAAATCAACCATGGGGATGTAATGTACGATGTGGTGTCTATAGTTGGTAATACTGCATTACATATTTGAAAGTTGCTGAGTACATCTTAACATTTCTCATCATAAGAAAAAATTCTAATTATGTATGAGAGCTGATGTTAACTACACTTTGTGATGATCACTGCACTGTTCACTATACATATATATATATAGAGAGAGAGAATGTTATATTGTATACTTGAAATTAATATAAAGTTATATGTCACTTATGCCTCTTTCTCTCTTTCTCTCTCTATATATATATTTAATTTTAAAAAACTACACAAAGAGATACACTAAAAACTCTATAATCAAAAATGAAATTCTAAAACACATTCAGGTAGCCCACAGGAAAGCCAGAAAAAGAAAAGAAAGAAACAAAACACAGAACAAACAAAATTAAAATGACAGACTGAAAGAGAGACCTCTGCATTCTCTTGCAATGACTCCCCTATGCATGTAAAAAGTCAATAAAATGTTTATGCTTTTCTCCTGTAAAAAAAAAAAAAAAAAGAAAGAAAAAGTAAAGAAAGCAGATTAGAGACAAACTGCCTGGATTTAAGTCCTGACAATGCCTCTTACAGCAGCTACCCCACAGGGCTGCTGCGAGGATTAGGTGAGCTAATCCAAGAAAAGTGCTTAGAAGTGGGCCTGGCATATGACATGTGCCAATTTATCAATAGTACATGAAATGGAATATGTCAACTGTCATCAGTTGCATTTCTTGTGCATTTCTTGCACTTGGATCATCTGGGAATTTTGTTTGACCTGTCAAGTCAGGGTCATCTCTCTTTCAAAAGTTTCTTCTCAGAAGAGGAAATTCTCTCCTTCTTGGGGTTCCCAGCAGATCAAGAGGGATCAGGTTCCATTAGGTGCCACATCTTTACCCAGGAATCTTCTGCAGTGTTAATGAAAACATCTGCTGTTAGCTCCAGGGAAGCACTGCTGGCTCCCAGAGCATCGGTAGGGCAGGCAGAGCGCGCAGCGCAGGCTGCACTGACTATCTCTGAACGTCAACCATCCTCCCATGGGAGTAACAGTATTGTTTGGTTTCCCACGTTACAAAATACTTGACTGATGATTTTAAAACATTTTAAAGTATTATGATCATTTTAAAGTTCCTTTAAGTAGGTGGTTGTGGTGTAAGCCCTAACAGCTGGCTTTTCAGTTTGTTTGTTTGTTTGTTTTTTTGTAAAGCAAGTGCTTGATTTAAGCTTTGATTGCTGAGGTATTCACTTCAAAGAGAGCTATTTTGAATAAATATGTAAAGAGCCAGGCTGCCACCCCACTGAGGTTCCTTTGTTTTAGGCATCTTGGTTGATATAGATAACTGACCATTTGGGCCACTTGTTGTTTTTTCTCTTCCCACACCTTAAATTTCCACTCTTATTTTTCAAATTCACCAATAAAGTGAGCCCCAGAAACCTTAGGCTTCCACCCTTGACTCCAATAAAAGCAGAAGCACTGAGCTGAGCGTGCTCTTTCAGCCTTCACCCTGCCCCCTATACCTGGTGACGCCCCTGTGTGGCCCCAGGTGTGATGTGTTATTTCCAGGTCCAGTCTGTAATAAACCTGTCCCCTCCAGTTTCCTAATGGTTATTACTGAAGGGCAACTTGCAATTATAATAAGGTCCTCTAAGTTTGTTCTATCATGATACTGATGAGACAGGCAGACAGCGGTAAGAGCTATTTCCCAGTTTCTTTTTGAATGAACTAAATGCCAAGAAATTAAAGGCAGCTTCTCTTCTTCATGACCATTCATATTTCATTGGTCACAGTACTGACATATTGATTTCTAAATCTGTCTCTCTGTCTCTGTCTGTCTAACTCAGTCTCTCTGTGTCTCTGTCTCTCTCTCTCTCCTTGTACTTTGTACTGTTACCCACACTACAGTCTTCGCCATCTTTCATCTAGGCTATGGCAGTTGACTCACCAATGCATTAATCCAGACTGTTCTCCTGTCAAAGTGACTTTGTCATTATGTTAGTAACTCCAGGATAAAGTCCACAACAGATAGTAGAGCATGCAGACTGCCATCTGGATCCAAATGTCCTTCTTGCTATGCTGTCCTCTTTATTGCTATGCTTTGGCTATGAGATCTCCATATTTTCTAATCGTCTACACTCTTTTGAGCTTCCATGATTTTAACTTTTACCTGGAAAGTCTTCCTCCATCTGGAAATTTGCAATTCATCCTTCAAGACCAACTCAACTATATTTCTTTTCTTTTCTTTTTTTTTTTTTTAAAGAAAGGTACAGGCAGGAATGAAGCCAAGTCGACAGGTAGGCAGGAAGAGAGAAGAGGAGGCAGCATCATTGTTTTCTATTTATTTAGTTGTTCATACTGGTTGTTTCCCTCTAGGATGGGGACTAGAATCCAGGGGTATGTGGCTTGCTCCTTCGGAGGTGATGTCCTAACTGCTGCTCCACCATAGCACGCTGTATCTCTTTTCAATGAGACCTTTTCTTAAAAGTCTAAGAGAGTCGGTTCCTCCTAGGTTCCCATATCACATTGTGTTTGCTTCCAACCATAGTACTAATAACCATGTAATGTCACCATTTGTTTATGAAATGTCTGACTTTTTCAATTGGTCATGGAACTTCTTTGGGAGAGGTCATCTTTATATCCCCAGTGCCTGGCACATAGTTTGTTCTCAATAATGATTTGAAAAAAGAAAGATAAAAAACATCAATGATCAAACAGAACGCCCTAGTGGCTGGTCCCTATAGGCAGTGACTCCAGCCTCTGACCTGTCAGTCACTCTTATGTCCATTTGTCTCAATGACCACAGGACTGACCAGCCCCCGTCTCAAACCCAGCCAGGCACTTCCATCTCTTTCCTCCTATCCACAGGGCTCTAGCATTTCAGGAACTGCCTCTTCCTTTGCCTATAGTTATTCCACACTTCAAAATGTGATTCAGATATGTTTTTATGCCATCATAAAATACAGAGCTTTAATGTAAGAGTTTGTAATTGTAGTGAGCCCCCAAACTCTGAGTCTATTATTAAAGAAAGGGAGCTTTGCTCCTTGGCATGCCTGAAGTTTTGATGCTGATTTCTGCAGCTGGGTACTTCTGCTCAACTTCCAAGAGACCAGGCCCTGGAAACAACAACACAAGGACACTGCCAACTCAGCCCCAAAGGAGGGTCCTACTGGCATTTCTGAACTATTCTGAGGTCTTCAAAATCACCATAAATTTAGTTTATAATTTCACATTGACTCAGATTTTCCACATAGATGAATCACCAGATTTTTTTTAGTTATTAAAACCACATTGTAATTTTTAAAATAAATTGTTCAAATGTCTTAGTCATTTAAATATCAGTAGATTGATGCTCTTCAAATGTTAGTACGAAAAAAATCCACCAGGTGTGCTCTGGTGGACTAGGGGTTGGGTGCAGCCCACATACATCCTAAGGTCCATGGTTCATGTCCCAGGATTGATGGGAACAACCAAGGTGAACAACTAAATAAAATAAATGCCTCCTCTCTCTTCCTTCATTCCTGCCTATACCTTAATTAAAAAAGAAAAAGAAAAAGAAAGGAAGGAAGGAGGGAGGGGGGCATGGAGGAAGGGGAGGGAGAAAGAAAGAAAGAGAGAGAGAGAGAGAGAGAGAGAGAGAGAGAGAGAGAGAGA
>RJWH01000081.1:1609268-1679350 GCA_004363575.1 Solenodon paradoxus | reverse complement strand
GCGGAAGCTTAATGGCTTTCTCTCCTGTTAGCAAGACCAGGACTACTAAAGAGTTTGTGAAAAGGAGCAATTATTCATGATGGAGCAATCACCAAAACTTACTCATGAGTCGGCCAGTTTCAGGGTCTCTTTCCATTTTCCAATCCGTATATATCACCTCACCTTCCTAAAAATATTGCAAGTTTTTGATGAGAATAATGACAACTTAAGAGACAACAGGCCTCATATTCATGTGCTAAGAATGATTATAACCCAGATAAACACAAAGCAACAGATTAATTTACCCAAGGATAATTTTGGGGGAAAGGGCTCAAAATGATTTTTTTGATTTTATATTGGACAAAAAAAAGTGTGTTGAATTTTTATCAACACACAGTAACATGGAGAGCATAGCAATTATTGAGAAAATCCATGTACGCAAATCCCAGCTGTTGGGTTTCCAAAGTTTTTATTGTTAACAAAAATCATCCCAATAGGCTGAAATTTCCAGGGGAAGGCTGCGGTCCATTTTATTCAGAGATTTGTTCTCAGCATGTTACAAAGTTAGTAACTGATACATATTTGTGAAATGAGAAAGATGGAATATAAACTTAGAGTGTGGTACTCATTATCTTTTTAATAAATGTATTTAGAATTTAAATAAATATAATTATACTAATTTTTAAAAAAATATTAATTTATGAGAACAGGAAATATAAAATTCCAACCAACTAATATGGGTTATATAAACGTCAGTTTCATTTTTGGCCATTTTAAGTAGAAGGGAAGACAGAGTGACTTGGGGTAGAAAGAGACACGAGGGTATGCCGGTTCAGAAATATTTTAAATCTGAATCTATAAGGCATTGAGATTATAACATTTTAATGCCAAAATACTAAAATATGAAAACGGTATGAATATTGTAAGCGTTTATAAAGTAAGCATGTATAACAGGGGTTGCAAACATATACTTTAATGTAATTAAAATGTCAATTTTAAAAGCAGATAATTCCAACTCACCTCTGTTCCCACAAAGAACTTTGTGCAGAAGTCCTCTATTGGCCTGAGATGATTTGCCAACCCACCTTCCAGATTATGGTATGGATTTATTTCTCCTGCCTTCACTGCTTTGCTCTGGGCTAACGTTTTGTCTTTCAGAGGAGTAAGAGTAGAAGAAGTACATATTTACAATGAAAGATCTTTTCAAATATAGTTTACACTTTAAGTCTCTTGCCACACATACCTATCCTATTCTCTTCCCAGTATGGGGAACAAAGTTCACCATTTTTAGACTCCTAATTTAGCAGTAGGACGCTTTCATTGTAAAAAGGAAAGTTGCAGGCAGGAATGTAGGTGAGAAGGCAGGTAGGCAGGAAGCGGGAGAAGGAAGCAGCATTTTTTATTTATTTTTGTTTAGTTGTACATCTTGGTTGTTCCCCGGCCTGAGTTCGTCAACCCAGGTTTAGGGATGCACTGGACTACACCGAGCAAGTAACTGCTAGGTCATCACGTGTGCCGGTAGGACACTTTTTTCCAAACCAAAGTTTATTCAGGCACCCCTGCATAGAAAAATCGTCAGAGCTGCACTGTTGTGGTTGAAATGCTTCCTGGGTGGGAAATAGGGGTCCCCTCTGCCTCTTCTTCAGGGGCTCTAGAAGGTTCCATGTTACAGAATTTGAAAGCCACTTCTACATGATTTATATCAATTCAGAATATTTTACAGTTAAAAATTGGACAGGAAAAAAATTCTCTGGGTTCTTATCACTCTTGACATTTTCAATGGGACTCTCCAAGAAGAAACTGATGCAATTTTTTATCCAATTAGTATCATGCAGAAATATTTCAAATAATTCAGGATTAGTCTTTTGATAGTGTCAAAAGTTTTTAAATAATCTATCAAGAATGCATAACTTGTTTGTCATTAACACATAATTTAATGTTTTATAATTGGCTCAGTTTTGTTATTTATGAACATCATGCCTGTTGCTATATTATGGCTATTAGTACAGGCAAACAGTAAGGACATAGCTGAACTGGGGACTGTAATTCAAGCATCATTTGAAATTTCTTTATTTTTAAAAATATCTTATGTATACTGTTTTGAAATAAATTTTTGAAGATCTAATATTAATAAATGTAATTTATCAAGGGCTTTGAGAAGAGAGAAAAGAACATAAAGAGAACAACAAAAATCATCCATCAGCACGTCTCCCAGAGATAACCACTTTTTAAAATATGGGTGTATTTCTCTTGAGTATGTTCAATTTTCTGTGAATACACAAAAGAGATTTATTTATAACAGTAAGGTATTTTAGCTCTGTATCTTGCTTTTCTACTGTCTTAAAGATATATTTCGAGTATTTTCCCAGGTCACTTAGTCATTTTTTAAAAAATGTGATATTTAATTTAAATATGGCAGAGAAATATATGTTCACAAAACCCTCCTGAATACATCTTCTGGGTTATGCCACTCATGGAAAAACAAACAAACATGAAAACCAATCAACCAAAACACATATATGTGAAAATTAAAATAGTAGTAAATTTAAGCTATATTAAAACATACATTGCACTTTAATATAATTCTGTACAAAAGGTAAAAACGATGATCATGATTTAGTAGGTATTCTCAACCAACACTTCATCTATTTGGGATCTACATGCTTTATTGGTTTCTTTCTTACTAGATGAAATATTAAAAATAAAGTCAAAATAAGCCAATGTAGAAACAGTCCTTTAAATAGCTCTATTACAACAGATTAATCAATACATCAGGAAACAACTAGACACATTCAATCACAATGTCCTTACTAAAAGTTATTTATAATACATTTAGCAAGAGCAAAAAGGCTTTTTGTATCCATTTAATATATGAGTAAAATCATTAATTTATTTAAAAACTTTTACTCTCAATTCACTATCAGCTTTTCCTCTGAAATAATGCACAAAAATGTATTTCAGTAGAGAAGAACCTATATACCATATTTTGCAGCCTATCATGCACACATTTTGGGCCCAGATTTTCAGGAAAAACGTCTTTCATTTTAATTTGTTAATTCAAATTTTTGTTTCTATTTAGGTTCTTGTTTTTTGTATTATAAAGGAATTTTAGCATTTATTTTTTAGCATATTATGGTGCAAGAAATTTTATGTAACAAATAATTACAAAACACAAGACAGATGCAAGGTACAAGAAGCTTTACTTCCTGTTCCTCCACACCATCTGTGGGAGGAGGGCCAAAGTGTCTGCTGGTAGTTCCATTGCCATGTTCTTCAGCATATTAATAACTGTTAGCCTAGAGGTTGCAATATCTGTTTTTTTGTAAAAATATCAGCTAAATTGTTACCTCCCGCCTAGTGTGTACAAAGAGAAATGTCATACTGCTCACCCCACGGTGATAAAGCATCACCTATTTTCTCAAGTCAGAGTCACTTACTTTGTGGACAATACATTGCTCTTCATTTCATTTCACCGAATCATTGGTTCAAATTGCTTTTGTTGCCAGTTCATCATTAATTCAACAAAACTGATGATAATATTTCAGGGTATTATTTTGTATTCAGAATCATTATTGATTTCTAGAGTTTTTAACTCATAAAGCATAAATAAAAGAATAAAAACATTTATGTAAGATACGGACTTAGTACTACCCACATACAATGGGCATCCTTATTTTTCCCCTTGTTAAAAAAAAGCTCACATTATACATGGCAAAAAAAGTATATAATTTGCAAATAAACATACATTCTTTGGGAATATGTGTTCAAAACTGTCTCCTGAGAGGATGCATGGTAGGAAATTTGGGAGCCCTCTGGTATAATGAGGGGATCCAAGAGCCTGAGCCCAGGGTCACTCTGGTGGTGCAAAGGGACAGGCAAATGGGACATGTACAGCAAAGAAAGGCTGGCTTATCCTGAGTCAGAGACTGATGTGGAGCTGAGGAGAGAGCCAGGGATGACTCAAGTTAGAATTTGGTTCTCCACACTACCTTTGTTGGGTGCACACTCAGGAGATGGTGACAGGCCTGATAGAGGATTCCTCCTAGAGGGACCCCATTACCAAAGGGAGAGAGTTACCAGGAAAGCGCACAACAGAAGTTGAGTTTCAGAGGGAAGCAAGGTGAAAGGTGTCAGGATAGAAGACACAAGAGAAAAACTAAGAAGAACCAGGAAAAACACAAAAGCCAAAGAAAGAGAGTTCAAAAGAGGGGAACTTATTTGATGGTATTCAATGTCGTGGCATCAAGAGGATGAAGCCTGGGAAAAATGGTTATCATTAACTGCGTTTATTCAGACTTGGCTGGGATAACTTTGGTTGTTTATTAAATTCAATGTTATTCTCATAGTTCAGAGATTTTCCACCACTGGGGATAGCAATAATAACAGAACATATTTTGAATGCTTACAACACGCCAGGCACAGTGCTCTGCATGAACATTTTGTTCAATCCCCTAAGTAACTTGAGGGGATTAAGCATTAATTCTCCTTTAAGGCTGAGTAAAATAACACTCAGAAAGATAAAGTCATTTGCCTAGGGTCTTACACATGATGGTTAACATTTATTGTGAACTGACATGTGCTGCTCTTGAGTTTTATATGCATTAACTCATTTTACCTTAGCAATACTTTGTGAAGTAGTTACTTTTATTGGTTTTTACCCTTTACTTCCTCTCACTCTTTTCAAATGGGGGGGATGGGGGAGAGAGAGAGAGAGAGAGAAGCGCTCTGGTGGATTAGGAGTTTGGGCCAGTCAACATACATCCCGAGTCCCTGGTTTGTGTCCCTGGTGGGAATGGCCAGTATGAACAACTAAATAAAATGAATAGAAATGCTTCTTCCTCATCTCTCTTCCTGCCTGCCTGCCTCTGCTTGCCTTCATTCCTGCATTCACCCTTCCTTTAAAAGAAAAAAAAAGTGAGACATGAAGATAAAAAGCCATTTGATAAAAAGCATATCAGATAATCACGTGTTGGTTTTGGGGTTGAACCCAGACCATCACCTGTAGATTCCACATCCTTAACCAACATGCCACAATACGCAGAAGCAGGCTCTAAAGAATTATTTCAAAGAAGGATTTCCAAAGTCATTCACAGCAAAGGCATCCTCACTGGGATAAATACAGATGTGGCTTAAAGTGACAGAAAGAGCACTATCTTGGACCTAATATGGCAGGTAATGGGTGAGTGGTCTGTGGTCACTAGGTAGCAGCAGAGAACATTGCCCCTGAGACTGTTCGAGAGGACTGAGAAAGTACGGCAGGATTGGGAGGCTTTGTGATTCACAGTCTAGGAAGAATCACTAGAGGGTCTTAAATAAAATATTATCAAGGATCATATGTCAACAGGTCCCAATCTGGCCAGATTTAAGTGAACAACAGCTAGAGGTATGTCCAAACGAGATCCAAAATAGCATAGTCAGATCTCAAAGTGCTGAAAACTGAGCATCTTCACAGAAGGCAGGCCATGACCATAGTGACTGTCTTTAGAGATAAGAGGCAAGTATTAGCAAGATCTCTGGGGTCCGTGGAATCTGCAGGATTACCAAGATCTAGAAGAGCCATGGCGTGACCAGGTAAAAGTCCAGGACTTTTCATACCTAATAACAACCATTCTCTTACAATATAATCATTTCATGCCTAACATGACCATTCTCTTTATAAACTGATTTAGCCAAACATTCTTTTCTCTAAGAAACAGCCACAAAATGACTTTGAATAGAGAATATTCATTTTTCATAGAAATATTTATTATTTCTTTAATTTACAATGCTAAATTCCACTTACGATACTGAAATTGCATCTTAGTCTATATTTCTAGACTTTGAGTTCCACTGTTTCTTACTGCCACCTATTCTTTTTAATGTTAAAGGATCACAATATTTCTGTATAATGCTTCTTTGCTCACATTCATTTTTCTGTACCTAGTCCCTGGTGCCAGCTGTGCCTACACTAAAATGAAATATAACATCTCTTGAGGGGAAAACAGCCCTCTGTCTCCTGGCATGGTACTGGATTTAGGCAGTCTTCAGAAAGAGATGGTGTAGGAGTCTAATATTTGTAAAGAAATGAAGGCGCAACAGGAATTACACTCACTAGAAGGAAATTAAATTTTAGATTCATATGCTTAAAGAAAAGATGTAGTTATATCTTTACAATGAATTTTTTAAAAATACACTTTAGAGGTGTGCCTTGGTGGAACAGATTAGGTCAATGGCCTTAGAACGCGCACAGGCCATGTACACCTGGGCTGGAATCCCAGGCCTGGGGAGAAACAACCAGTGCGAACAACTAAATAAAAAGAAAGATGCTCTTTCCTCCTCTCTGTTCCTACCTGCCTGCCTACTTCCCTTCATTCCTGCCTACAACTTTCCTCTAAAAAAAAAAAAAAAAAAAAAAACTTTAGAGAGACTTCCGCTTTTGGCTGTGGGAAACAACCAAGATTCCTTTCTCCTTAAAAATGCTTCTTCCTACTATCTTTCTGCCTACTTGCCTACTCACCTTCATTCCTGTTTCTTTCCTTTAACGTAAAATGCATGCTGTTATAAAGACACCAGTAAAAATATTTTAAAAAGGTATGACATGCTAATGTCAATCAAAAGAAGACTGGATGGCTATAGCTGTATTAGACAAAGTATCAGAATAAATGATATTACCAACTGATGAAGAGGATACAACAATCCTAAATATTGATGTGTCTAACAATGAGGCTTCAAAATACATGAATCAAAGATAATAGAAATTCAAGGAGAGAAAGACAAATCCATAATTACATTCAGATTTTAATGCCACTCTCTCAACAATTGACAGAAAAGGAGACTGAAAATCAGGAAAGATATAGAAGATTTAAAGACAACTACCACTCAAATCCCATCACAGCAAATACACATTTTCTTAAAGTGAATATTGTGTAATAAGAACTTTCAAAAAGCAGGTAATATACTATATTCCTTTGAAAATACCTATTAAAATTTAGTGATTTCAAACAAATATATGTGTGTGTACATGCGTGTATGTACATATTTAAATATATATGATACATAAGCTTTCATAGCTTACATTCTGATGGGATAAATACTAAAATATGCAACTTGGATTTCTAAAAGCACAGAAAGATAGTATTTTAGTAAATGTTTCCTAATTTGAGTATTTAATATAGGTTGTTTTTCAGATGTTCTACCCTTTTGATAAGGCAAATCTTTGGAAAATAGTTACTAGTGATTCTTGTGCATTTTCATTATACATCGTTTTCCATTGTTTTATTTTAATAGTTTTGACAACTTACATATGCAGTTTTCAATTGTTTCAACAAAGGTATATGGGTTGACTTGAGATACATTTAAAAGTCAGTTGTTCTTCCCCTAGCTGTTTCTGTTTCATGGTGTTGTATACATACTAATTTTTCTATTTTATTCTGGATTTTATTTATATTATATTGTGATTGAGAACGTCTTGCTTCTTAGCACTGCACTTATTTTGCTAGACTTGAGATATATTTTAATCGTTAGAATTTTCTTTAAACACATAAGTATTTATTAAGTGGGCTTCATTACATTCTCTTACATTTTAAGGTAATGAGCTTTCAAAATTACATAAATAGCTCAATAAATGTAAAATTGAATCAAACTGAATTCTGTCACTTTTTTTTTATGTGTATATGCAATTTTAATGTGCTGGCTACTGGCTATTGTAGCTATTATAAAGTTCCATGCTGGTTTGGTTTTTTTTTTTACAAATTGCATTATCTTAGAAAGCAACTACATTGAAAATAGTGAGTCATGAAAAGTCCAGCTAGTAAGTGCTTTTTTAATAAGCAAAGGCAATTACCTTGTGTTTGGTAAAGGAGATGGTCTTCACTCAGGCTTATCTTGGTTGGGCAGTGGTCTAAGGTTGTTTCACCTTTAGACAGCCTTAACTTTGGGGAGAACAGATAAGAAAAATTATTTCCATACAGCCTTAAATTTTTTTCTTATATCTGTAAATTATGCCTTTCCCTTCTACCTTCATCTTGCTGACTTCTGTGCTCTACCCACTTCTCATTTCTTCTGAGATTTCTAACTGTTGTTCCTCATGGAAATCACCTAAATTAGTTTCTAAAACTTCTGCTGAAAAGAAATTGGGAACTCATTTCCAAATTCCAAAATTTAATATGCAGTTTAATTTCTGAAGTTTTTTTTTTTGTTTGTTGTTTTTTTAAAGGAAAGGTGCAGGCAGGGATGAAGGCCAGTAGTCAGACAGGCAGGAAAAGAGGAGGTAAAGTAGTTTATTTTACTTTTATTTAGTTGTTCACATGGGTTGTTTCCCCTCGGACCTGGGACTTGACCCCAGGGGTCTGTGGCCTGCTCCTTTGGAAGCAAGTGAACTAATTCACTGCTCCACCAGACTGTGCCCTGAAGATGTTTTATATTCTATCGTTATGTTACACCCTTGTTCATTTTAATAATTTAAAATTATGACTCGTTCCCCTGTTCCCTAACTCTTTCAGTTAAATGAAGCTCCAGAACATTGTGCATTCACTTGGTACTGCCCAGCCCCCTTGGGAACATACATGCCCTCAAGTCATATCTGGGAAGTGGCCCTGGCCCTCCACTAGAATGGGAAATTGTCACACTTGACATTTCTCCCTCATGACTCCCTCTCCATGTTTTTCCATCTGGATGTTTGTTCATGTGCTATCCAATGACTTCCAAGTGAGCTTTTATTTGCTTGTTTTAAAGCTATGTACAGATCAGTAAATCCTGCCTCAGAATACTTCTAATGCTCTTTTTAATCCCAGTTACTCAGAAATATTCTCATTCCTCTGTGCTCTCTGCTAGTGGTATCAGATGAATTATAATGTAACTCTAGTGATACTTGTAAATCAAAGAAAAATGTATTAAGTTTGTGATTAGAATTTAGTGTTGGAATTAGACACTAATGAGAGCCAATGACACCAGAAGTCTACTTATGCCTTCTCCACACATCCCATCCACAGCCGTTGCTTTCTTAAATTAAAACAGATTTTCTTCAACTCTGACATTCAAGAGGAAAACAATTTCTTGTTCAATTGTTTTTAAGTTTTGCTTGTTTGTGGGTATTATAGTACTATTTCCTACTATTAAAGTGCAAAATATGCAGAATTGGGGTTACATTAAAATTAAAAGGAGCTTTTCTGGGCTAATCTGAGGGTCTACCAATTTTCAAGCAATTTATGGCAATTTGTAATTATTATACAAACCAATTGCAAGCTGTGACTGGCTAATACATGAATAAATATGAGTTTTAAGTTCACATTAATTGTTGATTTCTAGCTTGGTCTAGCAGGCATCATAGTAACTTTCAAAGAATTTATAGTTTGAGTGAAAATATGAAGGTAAAGTCCTATGCTAATTTAAACTGCTCTATTTTTAGAATATGTGTATATATGTATGTATGCATATAAAATTTATAATGTATATAAGCAAATAGGATGGATTAAATCTCATATTACTTACCCTAGTGAGAGGTTTCCAGGTGAGGTCTAGATGTAAAAATGTAGATGGAATATCAAAAGGAACTTCAATAATTTCTTCTTTCTTTTTCTCTGTTGGTTGGCGTGTTGAAACTTTCTGTGCTCTGATATCCCAAAAACATATTGTGCTTTAAAACAAAATTTACATTTTATTTTTTATTAAGTACAAAGAATAGGTGTGATCTCAGGACTACCATTCTCGCCGCTACACATTAACAATGTGAGCATGGCTGTATAACATCTCTGAAACTAAGGTTTTTGTGAAATGGAACTATTTTGCATTCTGTACTTTAATGAATTATACATCTTTTAGGGTTATTTAATGACTTTGCTATGCCTTTTTTTTAAAAAAAAAAAAAAAAAAGGTGCAGGCAGAAATGAAGGCAAGCAGGCAGGCAGGCAGGAAAAGAGAGGAGAAAGAATTCAATTTATTTTTATTTAGTTTTATATCTTGGTTGCTCTCCCCAGACCAGGATGTGAACTTGGATCCTTGGAATGTACATGACTTAAGAAGTCAGCCAGAGGCAGTTGACCAAACCAGCACTCCACCAAGATGTGCCTGATTTTGCTATTCTTGAGACTAGTATCATATGTGAGACTTAAGTTTGGAGTTGCGACAATTCAAAAAAAAATCAAATGGCTTTATTGAGATATAGTTCATATACTACGACATTCACCAACTTAAAGCATACAGGGGAATGATTTTAAATATATTCTGAGCTGTAAAATCACCACCTCAATCAACCTTAGAAGGGTTTCATTACCCCAAAAAGAAATTCTATAGAGAGTAGCAGTCAGTTTCCATTTCTTCCCAACCTTCCCACTAGCCCTAGGAAACCACTCATTTCCTCGCTATTTATAGATTCATCTATTCTAGACATTTCAGATAAGTGAAATAATTTAATGTATGGCTTTGTTCACTTAGTATAATATTGCCACAGTTCATCTATGTTGTAATATGTATTAACACACCATTTATTCTTTTGTCTTAACAAATACTATTCCATATGGATATATCACCTTTCAATTAATAGTTTATCAATTGATGGACTGATCGATGAATAAATAAGTTTGAGTTGTTTCCCCTTCTTAGTCATGATGACTAATGCTGCTGTGAACATTGATGCATGCATTTTGTGTGGATGTATGCTTTGCCTTCGCATGGATATTGATCTGGGAGCAGAATTGTTGGGTAACATGGTAACTCCTATGTTTAACCTTGTGAGAAACCACCAAATTGCTTTTTTTAAAGCAAGTGCATCATTGCTACATTTCCATCACCAATGTCTATTTCAATTTCTCCACATCCTCACCTCACAAATAACACTTGTTACACTGTGTGTGTGTGTATCTCTAGGCGAATAATATATTTGGCTTTTAAGGCCTCATTCCCTCTACCTATAACTGTTTTTCTAGTTGCCGTAAAAACAAAAATATCTAAACTATGAAAGCACTTAGTAGAGTATTGGCATAAACTTCTGATAAATTTATTTCTAATACATTTTTTTTCCCCTTAACCACAATCAATTTCTATTATTTCTAACACAGAATCTCACCCAATAAATCTTACACATGACAGGAGATGCCATCTCCCCCATCCATGCCCTTGGATATTTGGCTATTATGAAAATTACTTACGCCTTTGCCTGACACTTTACAGCTGTTTCTGTTGCTGTCAGTGTCTAGGGCTTAAGAAGTCATTATTTTTATTGGGGTTGAAGTTGTTTGGAATAGTTATGTTATGACTGTATCTGGTTGCTAGATAACACTACCAGTCTTCATATTTCTTACATAATTGTGAATTTTTAAGTCTATAAATTGGGAAATACTTTTTATATCAATGGGTATTCTTTAACATAGTTACTGAATAGTTTATAAAAACACTTTTTATAAATATTTAATAAAAATTAAAATTGTTTTATTTTTATAAGCTTTTATAAGAAGCTTTCCCAATTAAATATCATAATATTACAATTATGAGACAACATTCAATATAAATGACACATATCACAAATTTGCAAATAGAACATGAAGCAGAATTACTACAGATAATGTTATACAACATTCTCCACCATGAAACTGACCTAATTGCTTTTATAACATATTTGCTAGCTATAAAAAAATTATTTTAACCAACCACAATTTTAACATTCTGTCCTTTAGTTGTATTTGGTTAATTTGCCATAAGAAAAATTATTTCAGGAACAGAAGAAGGCCACAATTATTGCAGCATCTAAGAAAATACAATGTGTTTTATGAAAACACAGTAGGTGATGTTTAAAATAACACATACCAATCAGCCGAACATGTGGCAAGTTGACAGGATATTCCACTTCGATTCTCAAAGACAGAACCCATTCTGTTAATCTGTTTTTTAAAAGGACAAGAAGTTCATTGTACCAAGAATAGTAATAACTTTTCCTCCTAGCTTTTTATATTTTACTTTTTTCTTTGGTTTCATTTTTAAGAGCATAACACTAGCACAGAAATTTGGAAAATTGGTTTTAAAATCAAATATAAATCAAGTTATATACTTTTTCTCAGTCTTTTCCCACAGAAATACTTTTACATACTTTTAATTAGTATACATATGCATTTCTTTCTTTTTCTAAAGGAAAGGTGCAGGCAGAAATGAAGGCAAGCAGGCAGGCAGGCAGGCAGGAGGAGAGAGCAGGAAGGAGGACTTTATTGTATTTAGCTGTTCACATTAGCTTCCCCCAGCCCCGCCCCACCCGCTTCACTAACCCAGTGGTATGTGCCTGTGCTCCTTTGAAGGCAGCTGACCTAACCACTACTCGACCAAGGCATGCCTACATATACATTTCTATGCTACGTTTTTTCAGTAACTTCTTTTCTTTTTTGAGAGGAAGGCAGGCAGGTAGCAGGCAGAAAGGAAAAGAGGAGGAAGAAGCATTCTATTCATTTAGTTATTCATTTATTTAGCTGTTCCTCCTGGCCCCAGACCTCAACATGGTCCCTGGGTTATATGTAGACTTTGCCCCACGTGTGGGCTTAATACCTAAGCCACCAGGGCAGACCTAAGTTACTACATTTTGAACAGTTACATATGTACTCCTAAACCATTCTAATAGATTTATAACACATAGGACGATGTATCATACTTTCATTACTGATTATTACTAGAAATGTAGACTCAGCGGACTGCGGAACTTAACAGAGATTTTATGCCATTGTCATGCAATTAAGATGAAGAGCAAACAGAGTGCTGAATCAGATACCAACAGCGTGCCGTGAGTATTGCTAAGCTTGTGTTCTGTCAGTATTGCCACCAAATACTGGCAGCACACAGTGGACTGGAAAGAGTGTTAGTGACTATTTAGGGTTCAAGAAGGTCTAAATGCAAGGGTTTTTTTTGTGTGCAAACAATGTGAAAATGTGCTGACCTATGAAGATGCCACTGTGGCATCAATCAGGAAACTTGATTTTCCCCAGTTCCCGACACTCCTGGTAAGACTCGGGAGCGGAACAGTAACACGACGGAGCTTGCAGCAAATTAACAGCTAACATAGGGGAAGGAGGAAGGATCCCACAGGCTTCACAGGAGCCTGAACCCAATAGGAGGTGCATGACTAACTTCCACTGGGATCTGACAAGCAACCAAGAACCCAGTTTGCCTCTTCCTCCACAGGGGCTTCCCTGCTATACGAAGCAGGAATCTCAGAGGGGCAGGTGTTCCAGGGCTTTATGTTTCAATGATTTTTTAAAAACTCATGAAAAAGGTTTGGAAAGTAAGTTTTAAAATCCAGTATAACTTTACTCAATATTCTCTCCAATCTTCTTCTATGGATACACTTTGACCTAATATGTTAAAGTGTGCATGTAATTTTGCATCTTGGAACACAAATTGTATTACTTCTTAATATGAATTCCCAAAATTTGAATTACTTGACAAGTTTGAAAATCTGGATGATTTAAGAACCATGTTGACTAAGTAAATCCAAAAGTTTTATGTTCAAAACAGCAGTGTTTAAAAGTGTACTGTTTTTACATTTCTAACACAGGGCATTATTTGAAACCCAACAGTTAATTAGGTCCAAACTTGTATATTATTGTTGCTTTGTTATTAATTTCTTTGATAAAAAGACTGAATGATTTTCATGTTTATCTACTAACTGTTTCTCAGTCTCTCTCTTTTCCTCATAGGCATTTTCTATTTACTATATTTGGAACAAATAATTTCCTTTATTTTGATATTTACTCTTTGGTTAATTTTCTGATTTAGAAATTCACATGTGTATGTTTATTATTCCTTTCAACATTAATTAGTTTGAAAAAATATCCCATTCTAGAAATATGATATTCTTTTCTGATGTATTTTTTCCTGTGATGTTATTTTTCCTTAAATTTATAGTCATCTAAATTAATTTGTGATGATGTGAGCTGAAATGGAGTTCCTTCTCTTGAGTGGTAAATTCCACTACCATAGGTTAAACTTTCATAGATACCAGTAACTATATCTGGGCTATTTATTTTGGCTAACTAGAATGTTTTAAAGTATTGTTGCTTTGCATGATCCATTTGAACACGTTTTATAACTCTTAATTGTTCAGATTATTCTTTGATAGCCTACTTGCTAATTCTTCAAAGAGTAGGCTCTTAGAGCCCCTAAAGGAACTATTTGGAAAGCTTACCAATTTCCAGATCCACAAACATCAGAGTCAAGGGCAGAGCCACAAGGCCAAACTTCGATGCTCACTCACTGCACAGCTTTCACCCACCAGCCGTGGATGGACTCAACTCAAGGTGGCCTTGGCAAAATGACCTGGTTCTGTAAGTCACAGCTCTGCAGAGTTCTGTGCTCTAAACAGCTAAAGTCGCAAATTTTAAAACCACAAAGGTAGGAGTGTAAAATATTTGTACTTTATTTTATATGTCAAACCCTCATCTTTGTTGTATTATACCAATGCTGACACTGTCTATGCTTTTTTTTTTTTTTTTTTTAGTGGTTTAACCATCAAAGTTGAAATATTTTTCTTATTTTCATCCACAAGTTAGATAATGGTCCAGTAATAGTGACATAATTGTTGGATGCCTAGTTCCTGGTTGCTTCCCAATTTAAATGTAAGTGAATTGTTGGCTTGAAACATCCTCTTTGAATAAAATCTTCTGAAAATTGATAATCCCACAGGAGAAAAGTGTAAAACCATTAAAATTTACCTCAAATGTGTCAGACAGCCAGTGTATATCTGTAACAACTTTCCTATGTCCATTTTCTATTGAGGAGACTGCACAGTGTCTGATGTACATTATTTCTTTATTATTCTCAGGCTCAAGCAGAAACATAGGCTGGAAAATGATAAAAGAAAGTCATGTGGGAATTTCAGAGAACTGATAAATTATTTCAAATTTTACACATCATTCCCTTTTAAGTTAATAAGTTGGAGACATGCCAGTTCAAGGAAAAACATGAATAAGTGTTTCTTTGTATCACATACTTCAGTAATAAGACTGTCTATTTTCCCCTTTGAGTTAGTCTACGATTTTACCTCCTAACAAGAATTACTGACCCACTTCCTAACAAATCAATGAGAACATTTTTCAATCTTTTGATGTATAGAAGGCCACCTCTATTGTTTCATGGTAAGATATTAAGGACGTTGATATTTAGGATGAAGTAGAGATGAAAGGGGTGCATAATATGGTGGGTAAATACTGAGCTGAGAACTGAGGAATCTCTTTCCAACTCTCTTAGTAGACTCCACAGCTTCACAAAATCATGACATGTTATTATCATACAGGATTATGATGACTTAATTCTACACATGAGAAACATCAATGTTTGCTGACAAGAGGGAACATGTCCAAACTCACAGAACTTTTGTCCAGAGCCTTGGGGACTGTCCCTTCTGTCCAATGCTCTTTTAACTATAACACCTTAGGCAACTCACTTGATTTTTTGGTTTTTTTTCATTTTATTTTATCAGCAATAACAACAAAAAAGAACTTAACATCCTGAAATAGATGGGGCAACCTCTTTTGCTGGGTTTTTAATTAAGGGCTTACATAAAAATGATTCAGGACATATCTAAAAGAAGATATGACAGCTTGGGAGGTAACACTTTTTTCTGTTGAGTCTTTGTTTAGTTTAGCGAATTGTTATGTACTTTTGGATAAAACCCTGAATGGTAAATATAAAACCTTAAAAGTGAAAACTTAAAAAAGCTAACCTTCAGTGTGGCTTTTTTACTTCCACTACCACCTGACTTAATGTTTTCTATGCGATCGGCATGAGCAGTAATATCCCACAAGACAATCTAAAACAGAAATAAATGTTATTGCAACATATTTCTAAGAAACAGATTATTCTTAAAGATTTTTGAAGATTTATTAGGAGTGTGCCCTGGTGACTCAGGCGTTAAGTCTGTGGCTCTGGTGTAGCCCATGTTAAGTCCATGGACCTGAGATCTCTACCCAGAGCTTCTTCCTTCTCTTCCTTCCTCCCCCCTTCTTCTCTTCCTCACTGCCTTCCTTCTTGCTTTCATTCTTGTCTGCTTCCTCCCTCTTTAAGAACAAAAACAAAACAACCTAGTGGTATAGGTAGCTATGTTCTTGAATATATTGATCACTTCAGGGGGAGTCAAATTTAGTTTACATCTTAAGTAAAAAAGCAAATTTTAAAGCTAATGTAATTTGTACTTTGATTTTTATGCTTGTGTTAACAAATGGGAATATTTGAAAAATCCAAGGTAAACATCATGCTAGTCCCTCTTTTTGGGATGGAGTGCTTCCTCTGTCTTTAAGAACATTCTGTGATTGTGGGGACAGTTGCTTTAGACCCCAGGGAAAACAGCCTGCTCTCCAGAATTAATTAAAAATGCTCAACTGCCCAAAACCTAGGAAATGATTATTTCTATCTAACTGAATATTATAGCCACCTCCAAATTTATACACATGGAAAGTAATTTTTTGAAAAATCAAAATAAAGTAGAATATGCAATACTAATAAGAGTACTTTTCAATGTGAATGTCAGTTCACTACATTAAAATGTTAATAAAGTGTCAGGATTGCAGAACTGTGAGATATTTTATTTTCATTTGCTTTTCTAAAATATTTTAGAATGAAGTTGCTTGATTTTCATAATGAATAAAAAAGGCATTCTAGGATTTGTAAGGCTTAGTGGATGGGTGCTGGGTCACCATTATGACCACCAGTTATTGTTGAACAAAACTGAGGGATAAAATTTGCTTTCCTAGTTGTTTTGGTTCTGGATAGGTGTGCAGAGATGCTGTAGACATTTAGATGTCAACTATGAGGAAGTTTGCCCAGCATACACAGAAGGATCATATACTTTTGCAATGATCTAATTCACTGGAGCACACTGAATTGAAACTTAGATCACAAAGCAACTTTTTTTTCAAGGTGAGCAGGCAGACAGGAAAAGAAGGAAGAAACATTTTATTTTTTTAAGTTGTTCACATTGGTTCTTGTCCCTGAATCCAGGATGTGAAACCGGTTCCTTGGTATGTATGTAGATGGAGCTCCTTCAGAAGTAGTTCACTTAACTTCAACTAATCTACCAGCACATGCTTCACAAAACTTTAAAATTTTTCTTTTGTTTCATTAGAGGAGTAAACAATAGGAGGACAAGATTTCAATTTTATATAAATTAGACAACTTAAAATAAAAAGAAGAAAAAGAACTCAAACAATTATACACACTCTTGTACATTTTGGTTTAAATTCTGGATCATCCCTAAGTTGTGCCCCCAGGGATATTTTTAAAAGATACCTCAACCAAGAGGTAACATTCATACCTATAGTTTTTGTTTTCCCTTGGAATCTTGTATAATGTGTAGATGTATTCCAGCAGATACCTGAGCCCCAATACTATGTCTAACATCTCTTTATACCCCAGATCCCCAATGCAATTGTCATGCCTTCCTCTGCTGAACTGAATCCTTAAATTAAAAAAAATAAAATACTACCAATCGAAATATATCGCAGAATGTTTCAAATAGCTGTAAAAAGCCGTAAGTACCTGTCCGTTTATGCAGCCTCCAGCAATGATATTGGGGTCACTTGGACAGAACTGGAAGCAGAAGATGTCATCTGGGCTTTCCAGCATTAACTAAAGTCAACCCCACACATTCAAGAGAGAGTGAGAAAACCCATTAAGATTGTAACTAGAAAATAATATTAAGACAGTTAAAATCTAATTTGATTGCGGTCTATACAAATGTGCACATAGCATCCATTCCCAGAATTCTACTTCTGAATTGAAAGCTGCCTTTGTTGACTTTATAGAAAGCAGGTATGCTCCCCAGGGGACCCAGGTCTCCCTCTCCCTCATCTTCCATGGGTCATGACTGGGACACATTAGAATACTTCAGAAACAAAGAGACTACAAGATTAGTATTTCTGATCACTGGAAGGTGAGTTCTGTGGGGGTAGGGTATCTGTCCATTTTGTTCCCTGCTGTATATCTAGCTTGGTCCTAGTGAGCATTCAAAACCAAAGTATGTTGAGTGAAAAAAAGGAGATATTTCCAGTGAAAATGTTTCAGACTTGAAAATAATATGGAACTCAGAGGTGAATGCACTTACGTGACAAGGAATACACAGTGTAAGTGTGAAGGAAAAGACATACTAACCACAGTTAGCACCCATGTAACCATCAGGCTTGCATGGCTACTGTTCTTTAAACACAGTAACCAAAAATATAGGCCCAGAGACCAGGGTTTGCCACCACTGAACTAAACTTTTCATGATGGAATTGGTTTATTTGGTACTTTTGAAAATAATGTCTTTGAATACTCTCCCATAGTTTTGATGAGAACAAAGACAAAATAAATCTGCAACATTTAAGAAATTATTGGCTTGTTTTTTTAAAGCTATTTTTTCAAAATAAAAGAAAGGAGGGTCTTTCTTTCCTCTTTCTATTTTCTGGAAGTTCAGTCAGACTTGCATGGTGTGGAGTGGAGAGCAGTTCTACACTACTAGAAAATTCTAGAAAACTACATGGAGAGAATGGCACCATTTTTTCTTTCTTTCTTTCTTTCTTTCTTTTTTTGTGGTAAGTAGGCAGATAAGAACGAACTAGTGATCTGTTGTTTTGTTCTCTTAATCTATAATAATTAAAATATCTAGACCCTATTACCGTAATACTATCTTAATTTAGATGAATTAGGTAAAGAGGAGAGTTATCAATTATGAGGGGAAGTCTTAATTATATAATACTTCATATAAAAATAATATATTTAAATACTTTGAAAAAACTTAATTCAGCACTGTAAAGCATCTTTCCAACATGAGAAATTTTGAACAGAGAATGGAAATAGAACCTATGAGGCAAAGCCAATCTTCAGTTTTGTTTTAATTGGATTCCCCACTGCTGGATTCTCTTGACAAGTAGGATCATCTGGTAACAGAGAACCTTAGATGGGCTACACTCTTCAGGGCCAGCGTCCCCACCATTCTCCACTGCTCTCCCATAAATCCATATTTACTCCTTACAATAACCTACTGGTGACCACAGGAATTGAGGAAATACATGTGAAGCTAAAATCTGTTTGCATTTGAATTATTATTTAGGAAAAGTCCCTAAGCCAACTTGCTTTTTAAATTTGTTAAACATTCCTCTTAGACTCTTTTCTGAAAATGACATATTGATTTGTTCAAAAAACTTTTCAATAAAGTATAAACTTTAGTTCTGCTCAAATTGAATGGTGACAAATTCTGAATTGAAGAACATCTAATTTTATACAGGCTTAGAGAAATAAGTGAGTATAAAGTATTTTGCAATGAAATCTGCCAAAGATACTTGGGAAAGTAATATTTGCAAAGTTTAGACTATGTAGAAGGCTCTCTTAGTTACCTGAGGATGTATGGGATCAGAGAAGCTCCAGAAAAGAATCAGTGATGGCTGCAGCAATAATTTACCAGAACAGTGCACTCTTTCCTCAAAGGAATACCGTACAGCCACTGACACAGCTATCAGCCCTGATTGAAATACAGTTAGAAGTTAAAATCTGCAGCAATTGTAAATGGAAAAGTGTTTCTGGGTTTTGTTTTTCTACATAGTCACTATACATTCTGATTTTGATAAAAATTGGGTGAAAATATTCTAGAGGAGACCAAGTGCTTTATTAGAACTCCATTGTTTCGGATAGTAGCTAGAGGCCACATGTGACTTATCTAGCACTTGAAATGTAACTGGTCCAAATTCAAGTGTACTGTTAGTACAAAATAAACAGTGAACTTTAAGGAAAAAGTTGTTGTTTTTTTTAAATTCTAAATAATTCTATTGAAGGAACATTGCATAATAATATTATATAAGCTTAAGGTGTGCATCACTATAAATCAATACCTGGAATTGGAATCCAAGATGGTGATACGTTAATACCTCCTTTTTCCTTCTTCCACACAGAATCACTAGAAAACACCTATTCTACAAACACAAACCCCTGAGAATGCAAGACCAGTAACGCCACTGACAGGAGCAATATTTTCCTCCATAAAAGGGAGTTGAAAATGGTCAGTTTCTGCGCCACATCACAGTTTTGAAATTTTGAACCCTGGGGAAAAGCATCAGGAAGAGCCCGGCCTGTCAGAGGAAATGCCTGCCCCTCCCATATTACCGTGCTGGGGTTGCAGAACCCACCCACCTGAACTCCCCAACCCTGGCCTAAGGGAGCTGGATACCACTCCTTGCTGGAGTTACAGCATCTGTGGAGGAAGAGAATTTTCCAAAAGAAAGGAATCTTCAACAGCTACCAACTAGTGCCATTCTGTGGGCAGAGTTGGAATTGCAGCCTACCTGCTGATTGTGGGCCAACAACAATCCACAGGTGGACTTTACCATTCAGACCTGTGACGTCTGGGGAAGGCTCTGCATCACCTAAGCAAACTCCAGTTCCACAGGCTGGACTCCCAGGCCTCAATACATGGTCCGCTCAGAGCTTCAGCAAATTTGACCAGTAATAACATCACACAACTAAAGAATTTCCAGTGTTCAAGCCAAGATCCAGGCCTATTAGGTACAATATAACACCCTACCACAAGGTTATCACTGCAGGGAAACACCCCACAGAAACACAAACAGAATGCCAAACAGAGTGAAGACACAGAAATATACAGGAAGAAATGAATCCAACAATCTGAATGCAACAGACACATGCGAACTACCTGAGGATGAATTTAGGGCAACAGTGATAAACACACTCATGGAAATCAGAAAAACAACAGAGGAAGAACAAGAGAACCACAATAAAGAGACAAAGATATGAAGCATTGTCTTCATGATTCAAAATATGAATTAACATCTGTATAGGAAAATTTTTCTTTCTGAGAGTAAAGGACCAACATGGGAGAGGGGAGAAGTAAGAAAGAAGGCAAGGATTGCCCTCTTTCTGAGCTTCCACCTTCACACCTTCCTACCTCTCTAGGCTGCTGAGTGACTTAGAGAAGGTGTATTCCCTCATTTGTTCAGTAATTGGAGAGGCAGAGGCTCAGGAGAATGCAGTTAACCTTGGGAGACCAACAGGCCCAGTCAGATCCAGATTCTGCACTGTACCAGGAGGATGACCTGAGCCCGCCACTTTCCTGGTTTGTTTCAGTCCCCTCCTTGTAAAGTTGAAATCACCATGCATGTCCCACAGGATTGCTGGGAGGATAAAGGTCTAGGAGAAGGTACAGATAGGGATGGCAGGTAACTGACACTCAACAAATGGAAGTTGTCTTAAAGAAATTGAGCTAGTTTGTAATTTGACCTATAAATGCAACAAGACTATTTCAGTCTATTTCAATGCCATTACCAAGGGGAGCCCTAGTTATTTCCATCTCACCATAGATAGTTGGGTCTCACCATATATAACTGGATGCCAAGAGACGCAGGTGATCATTTTCTCTGTTAGATTATGAAGGTCAGTGAAGGACTGGTACTCTTTCAGGTGGGTATCAGTCTTGTCCCCAAAAGTGCCCTCTTCTTCTGCCAGGCATTTCCAGTCATCAATAAATGTGTTCATGATTTCATTTTGCTGCAGGGCTATTTCAACACTATTTTATTAAAAAAAAAAATGCAACTAAGATATTAGATTTTAGTAGTCAATGATTTATTTTTAGTAGCTCCTCCAACTTCATTAATATGAAAGGAAAATATTCTTAATTATGTTTGGTAACTAATGCTTAACCCCACGTGAAATAAATGACTTAAGAGAAAAAATATTACTAGTGGTGTGCTACTCAGAACATCTAAGAACTAGCTTTTCAGCTGCCAGGATGTCCTTAGCTGACAGTTTTTAGCATCTTCACTCAGGGGACACCAGGGCCTCCCTAGTTCTGCCTCAAGCAGGCTCCTCCTGTGACAGGCAGATTTAGAGCCAAGTTAAAGAAGACCCTTCCTCCTTTATTAGGACCACTGGCTTTTGGGAATTATTAATCACCTTACTAATAGTATCTCTATTCTAATCACCTCACTTTTCCATCTCCCCTAGACTTACGTAACTACCAGTTCTCATTCCCTGATTGGTTAAGAAAATAAGTAGGGGTAGGCCCCTGTGGACATACAGCCCAAGGACCCAGGTTTGTGAGCTGGGGCCTCAGGGAGAAAAATCAGAATAACCAACTAACTAAAGAGGGTTTTTTCCTCCCCTCCCTCCCTCCCTCCCTTCTCTCTTTTCCTACTCTCCCTTTCTTTCTCTATAAAAATTTTTAAAAAGAAAGAAAATAAATTTCCAAGGGAAAACCAGATGGGTGAAGAATGTGCCACTGCAGAGAACAACAAAGCTATCTGACTGCAGGCTATCTTCAATAGCCCTTCCCAGCCCCTGTATCTATCTCTAAAGAAACATCAGGGGCTCCAGGCCCTCAACCTGGGGGAATCTGCTGGGAATGTTCTCACAACCCCAGACCTTAACGTTGAATACCGCCCCGCCTTAAGATGGAGGTCCCTTTGAAGTTTCAAATCTTTACTCTGCCAGGCCAGGTAAAAGGGGAAGAGGTGTGTGTGGGGTGTGGGGCAGCATGAGGAGCCTATATCTTCAGCTTTTTCCTGGGCACTTTGGGAACAAAAATAAAGTCTCAAAAAATAAGTGCAGTTCCTCAGACTCCAGGTCACAGTCACTATCAATTGCTAACTGTGTAGAAAGTCTTGCTCCTGGGGTCCTCAAGCAGCTGAAGAGCAGTTTCGAAGTTTGCACCTGTGACTGCTCACACAGCAGCTTCAGACTCTGCCCTTGACTGTCTCCCCCATGGGGGGCTCTCCACCCTCTCACTCCCCAGCGGAGCCGCATTAGACTCTCTTTTATGACTCTCACATGAGCTCCCAATATAGCTTATTGTGCAAGGTTGTCTTGTTTTGGTTTTTGGTCTGGTTTCTGGCTAATTTTGAAGCCAACGAACCTGGAACCCTGGGCCTGTAACACTGTAGCTCTGGAGCTCGGCTGGGTTGACTGAGACTTTGTCTGAAGCTCCCCCTGCCCAGTCCTGCTTCCTTTCCTTTATTTTTACAGTGTGATCCTCAGTAAAACTCTACCCTGAACTTGGTCTCATTAGCTTCCTGAAAACCCCAGACTGACAGAAAAGGCAATTTTCTTAGCCATGTTTAGTACCCAATGCTCACATATACTAATTATTGTACTAATACAAAATTGGGATTTTTGTGTGTATACACAGCGACACACACATATATTTTACAGATATCTACACATAATACATATATATTAAAAACAACAAATTAAAGATTTTCAAGCAGAGGTTTGGAGTTTAGAAGGCTGCATACGTGTGTCTGTCTGTGACGGTTTTAATTGTCACAATGCTTTGAAAGGTGCTGAGCGGCTTCATTTTGTTACTAAACCTGCAATACATGAGACCATCCCTCAAATAATTATCCTGCCAGAATGCTGATAGTGCTGGGCTCATCCCCAGGACCTCTGAGAACTTCCTCATAATTACAGTGGTCCCCAGGCGTTTACCCTAAAACGTGAAAGTCTAAATAACTTTGGTTTTTTTTAGTAGATGTGGCAAGCTGAGTGGTTCTCAATCATGAATTTTCCAAAATAAGAAATCTCTGCTTAGACAATATCATAACAGATCCTCCTAAAATGCAATTAGATAGAGGTATCATTTAATACCTCTGTCACGAAGCATAAGCACTAGATTCACTACTGAATTGGGGAATCTTTTGGTTAAATTCTTCTCATACTGCATTTTTCAACTGGAAGCAGGTCCTAGGACCAGCAGAATCTGCATGAAGTGCAGGGTCATAGGCTCCACCACAGACCTACTGAAACAGAGCCTGAGGTTCTCAAAATCCCAGGTGGTTCATTTGCACAGTAAAGTCTGAATAACCCTGTAAAGGGAATGTTCACACCCTGGAATTCAAGGTTTAAACTCAGGTTCAAGCGCAATCATTGGCTAACATTTAAAAAGTCTTATTTCTGTTTCAGCCTGAATGACACGGGAATCCCTAAGAGAGACTGTTAGAGACTGACCACCTTTGCTCTAGTTTCCTGATTCTTCCCTTTTAACCTGCATAGGAAGGACTTGACGGGAAGGAAGAGAAGACAGCACCTTTTTCTGGTGTCCCTGAAAGTTCTACATGGTTCGTAAGAATGATGAGACTCATCGAATGAAAGCCTGTAAGTACTATGTTATGTTTTAGTTTTTAAATATAAAATCCATCTTTTTACCTTATGGACACATTGTTAAGAAAATCACTCAAAGAATTTGATTGTTGGTAAATCTCTTTTTCTTCTTCTGATAATTCTCTTGGAAAATACTGTGTGGCGGCATTTTTGGGATATGTCCTAATATATTAGAAGAAAATTGAACCAACGATTAGATCAAACACAAGTAAATACAGGTCATGACAAGTTGAAAGTCTGTGTGCCCTGTTGAGTAGTGATTAGATTAACCACCATCAAAGGAGTAAACCATGTAACCCTGGGTTCGAGTCCCTAGTCCACAGGGAAACAACCAGTGTGAACAACTAAATAAAAATAAAGATGCTTCTTCCTCTTCTCTCTTCCTGTCTACTTACTCACCTTCATTCCAAACCTGCACCTTTCCTTTAAAAAAAAGTTTGTCTCCTTGAGAGTATTTAGATATCATTTTATATCAAATTCTATGGATTATATTTTTTCTTAGACAATTGAGATTGATATTCGAAGTATTTGTGTATTTCTCTCCAATATAATCAACAAGTTCTTTTCAAAAAATTTTAATTAGATATCATTTTAGGAAAATGGGATGATATCACCAATTGGCCGGAGACAGAGGACATTCCTTGGCTTTGCTCACAAAAGGAATAGCTAACCATTATCCAGGAACGGGAAACCACTGAGAATCCCACAGCACGGTGGTGAGGCAGAAGCATCCTCTGCGTCTCAGAAACGAACCCACACTGCATTAGTCCTCGGGGACTCTGCGGAGGAGATCCATTAGTGTGATGGAGGTGACTGGAGAGGGATCTGCAGATGGCAGTCTTGGAGGGACTGAGACAGCAGACCCTGGGGACGGGAGAGCAGAGACCACATGGAGGCCCAGATGAAGCCCAAAGTGGAAGAGCTGAGATGTTTCACACAGGCAGAACCTCCAGCAAGGGGGACAACAGAGAAAGTGTTCCAGACACCTCCCCACCCCTTGGGATCTGTTGCGGTGCTGTGAAGTGTATCTATAGCCGGTAGATTGCAAAGTCTCAGATCGGGGATATCTAAGAGGGATAATAACACTGGGGCCACATATGTGAACCAGGTCTCCCCCCAGCACAAACACAATGACTGGGCCTCTGGGTGCCTCCTGCAACCTGGGTGACAGAGTAGCTGCCCCTCTACTATCCCTCACTTGCTTGAGGCCTGAAAGCAGCCAATAACCAAAGAATTGAATAAACTGCATCATTGCACCATCTGCTGGAAAAGTCAAAGATAAGCAGCACAGCTGTAAATCGTTGACCCAGATTTTCAATAAAAGCCAGGAATAATTTAAAAATTTGTGAACTAGTCAGATGGTCAGACAAAAAAAAAAAATATCAAGTAACTTGAGATCTCAAGGTAATATGACATCACAAGGAGAGAATTACAACTCTCCAGAAGCCAAATTCGGTAACACAGAAGATTGTATCTACCTAATAGAGAATTCAAACTGGCTACCATGAAGAAACTCAGAGACAGGAGAAAATTTAGATATCACTTTAAACTTACAGAACGGTTATAAGAAAGGTATAAGGGACACACCCTGGTGGCCTAGTGGATAAGTCCAGTGCCTCTAATCAGTGCAGTCCACATACAATTCAAGGACTCAGGTTCTTAGCCCGGGGCCAGGAGGAACAACCAAGATGAACAACTGAATAAAATAAAGAGCTTATTCCTCTCTCCTCTCTCTTCCTACCTGCATGTCTCTGCTCACTTACATTTCTGTGTACACCATTTGAGAGAGAGGGAGGGAGGGAAGGAGAAAAGGAGGAAGGGAGGAAGGGAGGGAAGGAAGGAAGGAAAAAGGAAGGCAGGCAGGCAGGCACAAGGAACTTCTATATATTCTTCACCCAGATTCATCAATTAACAGTTGACCACATTTGTTCATCATCTCTCTCTTCATTTAATTAATCAGTGTGTGTGTGTTAAAGGAAAGGTAAGGTACAGGCAGGAATGAAGGTGAGCAGGTAGGCAGCCAGGAAGAGGGAGAAGGAAGAAGCACTCCATTTAATTTATTTTTTTATTTAGTTTTTCACACTGGCTGCATCCCCCTGAACCTGGTCGTGAACCCAGAGATAGGTGCTTGATTCCCTCAGAGATGATTGACCTGACTGCTACTCTACCCGGGCGTGTCTGATCTGTGTTTATTAACCATTGCAATCCTTTCCCAGCCCGCAGCCCAGGACTATGGCAGCATCTGGAAACACGCTTGCTTGTCACAACTGGGACGTGCTAGTGGCACCTCGTGGGTGGAGCTCAGGGGTTCTATAAAACATTCCACAATGTACAAGACAGCCTTGTATGAGATAGAATTATTCAAAATGTTGGTAGTACTGAAATCAAGAAACCCTTTTCTAAATATACAAAACTAGGGACAATTTACATTTCATCAGTAATGTGCCTTTTCAAATTGCTAAATAAAATTCTTAAAAGAAACTAGCTCCTGGTGCACCCTGGTGGCCTAGCAGTTTAGTTCACTGGATATATTCCACATAAATCACAAGGTCCCCGATTCCAGACCCGGAGCCTGTGGAAACAACTAAAATGCATAGCAAAATAAAATACTTCTTCCTCCTCTTCCTGCCTGCCTAATTGCTTGCCTTCATTCCTGCCTGTACCTTTCCTTAAAAAAAAAAAAGAACTTAGTTCATAGGGCCATTGCAAGGATTGAATATGTTAATTAAGGTACAGCTTTTAAAACAGTACCCAGTACATTTGCAGTGTTCATTATTAGGTTTTAGTTAATCTGTGTCTGTTGAATAAATGTTATTAAAATCTGAGAGGCAAATCTACTAAATGGAGAGTAATCAAACAGCAATGTTAAAGAAAAAATGCTGGAATTTGAAACCAGAGACACGAGTTCAAATCTTAGTTTCATCTTTTAATTTCTGTTCCATGCTAGTATTCTCCAGGTAGGAGTAAGATAGCCTCAAAATGCTCTGGATCTCAAGCAGACTGATGGGTAAGGAGATGAGGGTCACTGGTACATGCTAAAAACACTTTTAAGCTCTAGCGGGACCCATAGGAGGCAGTGATAAATTCAACCTTGTATTTCCAAGAAATCGCAGAGTGGGAGGCACAGAATTAGACAAAAAGGATGAAGAGGGGTAGACAGGCAGTGAAGGCATTTTATACAGAGGTCACAGGGCTGGAGAAGCAGATGGTACATCATCACAGAGGAAGGAAGATATTATATGCATCTCAAGTTTCAAGAAGTGATGGCAATGCAGAGAAGAGACATATACAGTAAAGTGACATTCTGATTTGATGTCTCAGAAAGATCACTTAGCTGGTAGACTAAACCAGTTAGAAGGCAATGGTAATATCCTGCATGAGAGATGACCAGGGCCTCCTTCTCTGAAAGCACCATTCTATTAATAGCATCACTCATTTTCCAACATCATAGTCTTTATACTCTTAAATACTTGCATCCCATTTTTCTATGAATTCTAAAGGCATTGTGGAGCATAAATAGCTCTTCCTGAACTGAATTACTCTGTGGAGATCTAAGTCATCATTGTCGATGCATTTCAGTTCTTTATAGTAATCTTTCAAAATAATCATGGATGTTGCTAGATGTTACTGTAATTGCCTTTGAAAATACAAGAGCCTGGTGTGCACTGGTGGCTCAGGAGTAAAGTCTGTGGCTTGAGTGTAGTCCACATAAAGCCCAAAGACCCAGGTTTGTGACCAGAGTCCTGGAGGAGCAAACAAAATAAGTAAATGCTTCTTCCTCCTCTCTCTTTCTACTTGCCTTCCAACTTGCATTCATTCCTGCCTGCATTTTTCCTCTTTAAAAAAAATATGACCCCAAACATACCATTTTGTCTGAGTACTTATGTCCTTGACGTCAGGGACAACTTGTATGCCAACATCTTTCTCAAGTTGCTTAATGATAAAATTTTGATCTGGGTAGGCTGTACATTCAATATAGGCATCTTTTACACTGGAAGCATTCTGGTCACTGAATTTAATTGGTGCACCAAATTCACTTCTTTTTCGAGAAATCATATATGTAATCTGCAACACATGTCAGCAGTGAAGGGTCACATAATCAACGCTCTGGAGAAAAATGAATGTGTGGTAGACAGTGCTGGTGCTCTGCCCAGATCCTCTCAGATCCCTTTCTGAACTGTCCATGAGCCCCTCCAGCTCCAAATGCTTTCTAGTCACATGGCCGCCACCTGCTGCTCTTCAGGGGTGAGCCGGGGCGGGCAGCTCTAGGGATACAGGACCACTTTGTCCACAGATAATAGGAAGTGACTGGTAGCTTATATCTTGACCAGTGAGGGTCTGGTAGGAGACATATGTATGCCCATTGCCTTTGCTTCTCTTTGAGACCACTCTGAGGTATAATTGACACTCCAGAGTGCCCCTAGGGGTTCAGGCTGCAGCCCTCTGTTGGGCTTTTGTCTGAGAGTGCACCCTAGCAGGGCTTCCACTAAGACATCCCCCACCGCCAGCCCCCGTGACTTTTCTCATCCTCTTATGAATGCTTTCATAACAAATCATTCGTATACAAATCTTCCTCTCAGGGGCTGCTCTGAGAATGCCATTGTGTCAGTTTCCTAGGGCTGCTTTAACTAAGTACCACAGACCAGGTGGCTTAAAATAATACAATTTATTTTCTCATAGTTGTTAAGGTTAGAAGTCTGAGACCAGCATGTTGGAGGGTTGGTTCCTTATGAAGACTGAGGGAGAATCTGTTCCTTGCCTCTCTTGTAGCTGCTGGTGATAGCCAGAGATCCTTGGAGTAATACATCCCCCCAGTCTCTGTCTTTCTTCACATGGTGTCCTCCCTGTGTCTCAGTGTCCTCACAAGGCTCTCATAAGGACTTAGAAGTACTCGCCCCCAACCCCAGCTCCAACATGGCCTCATCTTAACTAATTACATCTCCAATGACCCCATTTCCTAATAAGATCACATTGTGAAGTACCGGGGTGGGGTTAGAGTTTCAATTTATCTTTTTGTGGGGAGGTCAGGGGAGGGACACAACTCAACCTTTAACAGTCACCTAAGGCAATAGACATTCTTCTATACAAAGAAAACCACATGCCACAGCAAACAGCAAATCTCAGATTTTCCTCAGGCAAAAGTGTTATTTTGCTAGTGGCAGGTAATGATTAGAGATCATACTGAAAGCTCTGACCTGCTTTGTAGTTTCAACAACCGATTCTTCCTCCATTTCTTTTTCACTGCCCAAAGAAACCCATGGTTTAGAGACAGGTGGTTTATAAACAAACATTTCTTCAGAAGTAAGTTCTTTATACTCTTCTTGATCTTCTGGTACTTCTGAGGGCTAGAGTAAAACGAATAGCATTCTAACATATATAACCAAATTTAGGTTATGACCAATGGAGTTTATTTTATAATAAAATTTACTTCTATATGCATTAAGTATTTTCATATTCTTTGTCCATGCTTTTCAATTATGAGAAGGAAACTAAATTAAAAAGAAAATAAAAACAGAGAGCAAAAAAGAAAGCAAATAAGGATAAAGAAGGAAGACGAAAGATGGGAGAGAAAAAAGGAAAAGATTGATGAGAAAAGAGTATTGTCTTTATGAATATGGAATGCTAAAATTTGATGATAAAATTAGTTTTCTTTGATTCAATGAAATGTTATTCCCGAAGAGGATTATAAGTATGAATAAATATGATATCCATTAGATGAGTGAATGTTTTTTAAGCCAAGATGTCCACAATGATATATAACTCTGTCTGTCTGTCTATCTATCTGTCTCTCTATCTTCTGCTGCTTTATTTAACATAGTGGAAAAATGGGCAAGAAATGAACATCAGTATGTGAATGGACTAACATATTGTGGTTTAATCATAAAATAAAATCTCATAAATCAGTTGTAATGAACAAACTTGATCTACATATTTGTGAATCTAAGTGTATCAACATGAATAGATCCTAGAATTGCATAATTCAGTGAAAAAAAACTGTAGAATGAGCTGTATGATATTTTACATGAATTTTAGATTAATAAAGCACATTATATGTGGAGCAAACATATATAGTAAAAGCAAAAGACCAGTGATAGGAAGGATATATAACAATTTTTGAATAATGGTTCCCGATAGAGAAGAATGAGGAAAGTGAAATTAGAAAGGATACAAAAGAAAGTGGAAAATTATTTATCGTATTTGATTTCTTTAAAAAATGGAAATAAATATTTATTTCTTTGAAATTTAAAGGAATAAATTTAAATTAACTGTATTAAATTAAATTTATTTAAGGAAATAAAACTATTCCTTTCACAATTGAAGTAAATACTATAAACTTAATATTCATTCATTCTGAGTATCATGGAGATTATTATACAATTTTTCTACGCATTTGAAATACTTTGCTGTAATAAAAAATGAAAAACACAGAATAAAACAACCATAAAAATAAAATTAAGGTCAGACCTCGTCATGGCTTGCGCCCCTCTCAGTGTCTGCTCTTAATGGCTCTGAGCGTGTTTTGGGCACGGGCTGCCCGCAAAGTGGGACGCAGAAGGCGAGGAGGTCAGTGTGTTTAGGTGTGGCAGTGGGCGCTGTTGCAGAACAAAGAAGAGAAAATAGCAAGGATAGGCTCAGGAGCATAGTGTCCAAAGAGAAACAAAGAGTAAAAAACATCTCAATGAGGACACGCCCCACAGGAAAGCCAAGTTGGGGAGCAGACTCCATACAGCAAAGAGAGGAATCATGCTGTTGGGATGAAGTGAAGGCCAGAAGCTTAGAGGAAAGGCAGGGGGTGGGTGAGATGACTTGCCCCTAAGTTTTGATGTGTCATACCTAATAAACATATTGATCATATTGAAGAGGGACATAATGCAGAAAAGTCTGAGCAAATGATAGAAATCAAGAGGAAGAATAAGGACCTGCATGCAAATGAGGCACTGTGTGTGTTTCTAAAGTCCTTAACCTGATAGCTATATGATCACTTTTTCTTTTTTAAAGGAAAGGTGCAGGCAGGAATGAAGACCAGCAGAGACAGGCAGGCAGGAAGAGACAGGAGGAAGAAGCATTTCTTTTATTTCATTTAGTTTTTCATCCTGGCTGTTCCCCCTACCCTCCCAGCCCCTCACCCTCCAGTCCCCGGCACCTCCCATCCCCTCCCATGTGAGCCCAGGCCCTCCGCGTGTATGCAGGCCGCACTGAGCCACCTTAACCATAGACGACAGGACATGCTAAGCTTCTAGTTCGTGATTTTCTTTTTCTGTTGATATTTTGGTGTTTCCAACGCAATAATTGTTTTTGTCTCAGTGTAAAAGTTTCTGTCAGCAGGGAAATTTCATCCAGGTTTAGAAAGAATATTCTTTTTATAATATGAAATTAATAAATCCCTTTAAAAAGCAAATAAAAATAATATAAACCCCAAACTATTAAGGCTAAATAAAATATTACTTTAATCTTTAAAAGGTGTTATATTTTAGTTCTATCGCTTTTCCTGATTTTTCTTGCTTATTGAACAACCACACAATACCCATTCTGAAGCAAGTCTTAGACATTTATTACCTTCCACGATCATGTTGAACAACACATCCCAAAGGGGAACTGATTTCTTTTCCTTGGAAATTTCCATTCTTTTACTTTCTGCTCTCTTTGATGTGTCTCTCCCTCTCCACTGTTCACTGAATGAGCTATCTTTTTTAAATTTTGCTTTTAAAGAACCATAGCAAATATTCATGGAGCACCTAGCTTTGTGCCAGGTACTATACACAGGACTTTACTGTAGTAGCCCATCTAATCTTCACAAGAGCCTTCATTATTAGAGCCGCCATTTTGCAGAGGAGCAGTTCAGTAACTAACAAACTCATGGTGATGGCAAGAGGAAAATCTGAAACAGGAGCGAATGACTGATAGGGGTGGCGTTCAAGATTTGCTGTTTCTGCTGCCACTAGGCCAGTGAAGGGCCAACATATAGTGTATCTGCTACATTGAGATGTCTGAGTTAGTCATCCTGCTTTTACTGCTCACATACTTTAGAAGTCATAACCAGTGGGGGTCCTGGGGAACCAGAGCTGAATGAGAATCATCCCAACATGAATAGAGATCTCCCCCAGAGATGCTCCTTCCTTTTGACAACAAATTTCAAAGGCCTGGGATATACTTACATTTAAATAACTTTCCTTGCCCTCTTCTGTTCCAATAAGATAAAAATTAAGTCCATATTTGAAGTCTTTGTCATAAACAACCAGAAGTTCATCTCCAGGGTATTCCTACGGGAATGAAAAGAGGTCAATGTTCATTGGTATTTACTTAATTCAGATAGCAGTGTAAGATTGATATTTCTCTAATCAATCAAACATAATAGATAGCTTTACTTCTAATCTATGACTAATAATGGGCAAATGCAAAATTATTTCATTACCTTTAAAAAAGTTCTTAAAATACTATAGGTCCAGAGAAATTGACATGCAATTTTATTTCTAGCAGTAAGAATGTTGCCTGCCTTTACACTGGTGTTCTGCTTTGCAGTATGTTTGGAACCAATTCAGGACCAAAATTATGAATTAAACCATTAAAGCAGGGTGGGAAAATAAGGGTAGATTCCTATTCTAGTTAAAACTGGGCAAGTTTTTCTGGGTATGGAATAAGACAACCGGGCACAGACAGGACTTTGCTTTCATATAGGGTCTTCAAGCAGGATTTCCAGGGAGGTCTGGACAAGCTTGCATTTGCACAAAATGGAAGGAATGCCAGATGTGAATTCATAATTCCCCAGCTTTTGTTATTGTGTTCCAGGAAACTCTTGAGGACAAACTGAAATATAAAGAGGGATATTGCATTTACCTGGATAATTTTTTTGACTGGGTAAAAATCAGACACTGCAGCTCTGTTTTGAAAGTCTGCAAAAATATCTGCTTTTTTGATAAGTTTATAAGGATTTCCTTCTGTGACATCTTCATCTATTCGGCAGTTAAATAATTCCTGGGTCTTGGTAGTTAACACTATAGGATAAATTTCTGGATGACCTGGGAATGACAAAGTAAAATTTGGACATTATATATAATGTAATGGAAGCATACAATTTTTTTCTTTAAGTAATTGTCATAGCTTACTTTTTTTTAAAAGGAAAGGTACAGGCAAGAATAAAGGTGAGTAGGTAGGCAGGAAGAGAGAGGAGGAAGAAGTGCTTTATTTATTTTATTTAATTGTCTATCTTGGCTGTTTCCCTGGCCCCAGATCTTGAACCAGGACCTTGGGATGTATGTGGACTATGCCTGGTGAATTAAACCAGTAGGCCACCAGGGCGTGCCAAAATTTTAACTTAAAATCATTGCCATTAATTTTAAAATAAATATATTCATAATTAAAAATGTTGATTAAGATAAAAAGAATAAAACAGTAATATTACTTCTTAAGAGAGAGCCTCTATTAATAGTTATGCTCTATGTCCTCCTAGTTTCTCCATGTATAATATCTTAGATGAAATTCTAAATCCTGCCTTTAATACTTACCATTATGTTAAAGGTACTTTACTCTAATATCATATAGTTTTTAACTTACGTAATTCTATAAAATAATTGTAACTATTCTATTGTTTATAAGCATTAGATTTTTTCTCATTTCTTTATGATAGTATAAATAACTCTACAAATATTTGTTTTATACGTTTTTATTGTATTTCAAGTTATTTCCTTAAGAGAATTTAAACAATGCAAAAATACAAAGTTACGTTCACCTTTTTAGATTCTCTGAAACCTATATAGCTGTCCTAAAACACCCCTCACTGCACCCCCTCACTTGTTGCCTTCTCCAACTTTGTAACCTTGTTTCCCACTTCACAGAGAATATTTCTATGTCTGCCCAGCACAGAATCTTGCAATGTCCTGCCCTCCAGCTGACTGGCACAGGCAATATCTTTCCTCTCTTCCCTCCACTCCAGAGACCAGCTTGCTCCTCTTCATCTGAGTCAGTCATCGAAGCCCCTTCAACTTTTTCTATCTCTGTGCTGCTTTCCCTTGGCATATTGATTTGCTCAACAGTCTCTTTCCTAAAAATGGAAAGAAATCTTTCCTTGACCCTATATATGAACCTTGTTCCCAGGGGCTCCTCCTTTTCCCAGTCAAACGTATTATTTAACCTCTCACATTTTTAAGGCTACTGACTCCCCAACTGGATTGTATTATTAGTAAACCCTTGGAAATAAGAAGGAAGGTGAGTTGGCAGACCTATCTTCCCTTCTCCTGAGTCCCTATTTCCAGTACTGCCCTCAGAGGAGGAGTAGGATGAGATTCAAGAGGCTTTCATTCCTGTTCTTTCTTTTCTGCTCAACCCTGGGCCAGTCTTTGAGAACAGCAAACCCTGGGATGTCAGATGGTAGAAATGAGTTAGCATTTCACCTCCTAGCATCTCCTCTCTCCAGCCTTCTTCTCACTTTCTTCTCCTTATCACCAGCAACTTCCATTACACCAATCTCAGCTCTCCAACGACCCCCATAACTCCCTCCCCCAAATCCATGCTCCCAGAGTAAGCTGTTCAAGGCCATTCCATGTATGACTTTAATAGGTGGAAGGCAGGGTATTCGAGGTTCTCAGTCCTCGAGACTTTCAGCCCCCTGACCCCATCTTTCACTCTCTATGTTTCTTAATGTCCTGAGGCACCTCCTCTTCTCCCCTGTTCACTGGGAACAATCCTGGCACTACCCACCTCGATATCCTGACATTCTCCCTCCCACTGCTCACCAGATGTGCAGCCAGGGGATAACTGTGTGTGGCCTCTCCAACTGGAATTTTAAGCTTATTTTACCATTGGGACATTCGCACTCTACATCCCAGTGGCTCTATGGTCTAATTACTCAGGCATTTTGGGGAATTTCTTCACTGTATGCATACACTGATTATGTGTAAGAATATACTCCAAATTGCAATCAGTTTGCACAGTAATAAACGTTATAAGTTGTTCGTGAATTGAGGAAAAACTGCCTATTTTAATCTTCCCTGGAATACTAACCCTAAAACCTATCATATAGGAGAAACTCAATAGCTAACTATTGACTCACATACATGTAATCCTTCAAAAACATACTGCCCTGAACACGCATGTAGCTCCTGTACCTGACATGGCTAAGATGCAGACCACACAAAACTCAAGGGCTGGGTAAAAGATCCAGGGCTTGGTGGGGCAGGGACAAAAAAAACCCAACATACTCTTTATGGTAATTTGTATTGTCACATGCATATTAAAAGTTTTGCCTTTGTTTTTTTTTCCCTATTCATCTCATTTTTTATTTATTACTTTGCCTTTGAAAACCACTAGGTAGAACCATGAGACTCACGCTGAGTTAGCCCTAAAAATGAGGTACCACCCTTCACAAATGGAGGCATTCACAAAGACCAGGAAGCTTTCCACCACCCAAGAAACTGCAAAGACGGTGACAATATTGTGTTCTGCCACCTTCCCTCTCTAAACACACTCCAAATTCTACTAGCTGGATCTTTTTCACAAAAAATGAGCCATTCACAGAAATCGGACTTTTTCAAGACAACATTAATACAGGATCTAACAGTCCTTTCTACAGAGGATACTAAAGCTAGTGACCTTTTCTAGATGTGTGCGGCAATCATTAATAACTGTAGGCAAGTGGTAGCTGACAGAAGACACACAGCTTAGAGAGTGTAGTCCTAACATGCCCGACCTGAACAATGGCTAACTCAACAGACAAGGACTGACGCTTCCAGACACCTCCAACGGTCTCTGGTTAAATGTAACTTCCCCCAAAATGTTGTTATCTAAGCTTTGAGACCCACCCTGAAGAGCGCACACCAGACAAACGACACTGAGGTTATGGTGATCACAATGAGATGGGCTATGGGCTCACTGAACGTCCAGCAGAGTGCAAACTTGGTTGCCCCAGGAGGCTGAGAAAGGTCGTGGAGTAGAGGAAGCAGCCCCCAGGGCCTCCTGAAACTTACACAGCTCAGGAGTGCCCGCCACTAGGGCAAGGCCTGCTGGGTAGGGTGCCAGGCCCAGGTGAGTAAAAACTTATAAGGCAAGGGAGTAACAGCCATGTTAATAATGGTAACTTCTGTGGAGCACTGTCTGCATTGCAGGTGCTCTTCTAAGTACTTTATGTGCATGGGAGTTGAAACAGAGAAGCTGGGAACCCAGCTCTTGGCACTCTAACTACCATGTATGTGATGAATGATCACAGCAGGAACACAGGAGTGGGTCCTGCTCCTTCTTTACACATAGTTTCTGGGCAGTACATTCATTCACTCAATAAATATTTATGGGACGGCATACCCTGCTCCAGTGTCGCTTGCCCTCAGCCAACAGCCTCCCACCTTCTCCCCACCTCACCCTCTGCCACCCTGGCCCCAGTCACCCTCTCCTCCCCGGGGTTACTGCAACAGCTTCTTAGACAGTGTCTGCTTTGGTCCTTTGTGCCAGCTGTTCTCAACATAGCTGGGGGACCCTTTAAAACAAGTCAGCCCCTCTGTTTAAACACCACCAATAGCTCCCATACAATATGTTTAAAAGCCAAAATCTTTACACCTTTCAAAGCTTTTAGATCTTCCTGCTTGCCACCCTTCCTGTTTCTAAACATGAAGGGCATCATCAAAGTCATTCTAGGAGAAAAATTTCAACAACAAACACAAAAAGTTCGGTCGGTATTAGATTTTTTTAGCCTCTAAATAATAGCTTAGTTGTCTAAGTTCTGGTTTATTTCCTTAAACATCAGCATCTCTTTCTAAAAATTAGTGAGTTACAGATTAATACTGCTATGAGCTAGAGTCTGAAAAATATTATCCTAACAAAATAATAGCTTGAAGATTCACTTTATAATTATTAAAATTCGCTCAATAATCCTATAATGTTGGATGTTCTAAGGAATGCTTGTTCCAAGTCTATTTCTCAGTTTGAAATTCTCTTTCATTCTTACTTTTTATTCTTTCTTTAGAACTTTTCACTTTATATTGTAAATGACATGATGCAGTTTTAGCCCATGTACGTTTTGAGCAATCACTTTAATATGTCACATTCTTGTGCCCTGGTAGAGCAGTGTTTGGGTCAGTCACCTCTGAAGGAGCCACATACCCCTGGTTCAAGTCCCTGTGTCCAGGAGGAAACAACCAGTGTGAGCAACTTAATAAAGACAAAATAAAGTGCTTCTCTCTCCTCTCTCTCCCTGCCTGTCTGTCAACTCACCTTCATTCCTGCCTTCACCTTTCCTTTAAAAAGAAAAATTTTAGTATTCTCACTTGCTTATTGTATACAAAATAGTATACAACTGGGAACATAAATTCTAAATTGTATTTCCACTTACCCATGCGCTCCATATTTATAGGTTCTGATTCTTCATGAACTAGAATATAATAATATAATGTCAAACTTATATTTTTTGAATCAAGTATATATCTTACTTATCACAATCCTTTACTAAATCTCAAAACAAAAACATATGTTTAAATACTTAAGTAGACACTTCACCTGAATAATACTTTTCACAGAATTATTTCTTAGTGATCTATTTTCTACAGCATTCATTATATGATAATTAATTGATATTGCAATAAGATGAATACAAACTGAGAACAAGTCCCCATATTTTGATTCCACATGTGTTTGACTTTATGACAACAAAAAAATAAATTTGTTTATTTGATACAAACCCCCCCATGATTATTCTGATGCTAGTAGATGTACAAACACTAACTCCATAAAAATCCTAGTCATAATAAAATAACCTTACCAGGTAGCGCATGTTTATTTTTGTCATGTTTTAACTTTTTCCAGCTGCCTTTTTGAGATTTTGGAGCCATGATCTGACTTCGGCTGCATAGAGATAAATAAAACCATTAGTAAATTCTGATGTATAACTTCAAATAGTAACATCATCATTTCATAAACAAGAACGCTTTCCAAGTTTTGCCTCTGACTACATGTATCTCCATAGAAGAGGTGCTATCAACAGGTATCTTTATAGAATGTGTGTTCTGTGACAAAAAGTTTATTTCAAGAACAATCTTACAGATGAGATTCTGCCATTCCACTGGAACAATTTATTTGAAGCACAAGGTGGTGGGTGAACTGGCCACACTTCAAGGTTTTGGCCACAGATCCTGCCCTGGAAGTATGAGAGAGGACATGGGTTCCCCACCTCTTGCTGCAGTTCCTATCCCAGGATATTACTCTGTGCCCAGAGGGTGCCCCAGTTACAAAGACAAGCTTAAAGTCCAGGCCATTATGTGCATGTATGTACACAATTTGTTAATAGTCAAAATTTAAAGAGCACTTTGTCCTTGCTTAAGTACATGTATCTACTTCCTTATTTGTGTTGTCAGAAAATGTTTCCAAAAGTTTGCAGTGGATTGCTCATCAGTTTTGACAAGACAACCCTGGCCGAAATCATTGCCATGATATTGAGTCCTTGTCATCTCATCAAGACTCATCTCTGTCCCATCTTGTTAAATGACTTATGAGTGTGATTTCAGAATTCTAACCTGCAGGGTTTAAAAACAGGTTCTACCTTCTACCGACTGAGTAAATTTGGGCAAATTACCTTCTAAGTCTCAGTTTATTCATCTATTTGATGGGAATGATAATAAACCTACCTCAAAAGGTGGTTGTGAAGATTTAATGAAATAAAGATGTATCATCAACATCACCTCAATCATCTTAGATTGGTTTGCCTCATTTTAATAAACCAACACATTGAATATATTTCATAGCCTACAGTCGAATAACGTAAGTTTTATTATATGATATCTATTCCCATGATTACTAAAACTTAACGAAAGTATGTGTGTTTCTGTGTTTGTTTATATGGTTCTGGTGCAACTTTTCAGCCTGTCAAGTGTCTTCCCAGCCTTACCAAAATTTCAGATCTTAGACCTAGTGTTTTTTTCAGAAGATTGTTTATGAATGGATCTTTTCCCATATTCCAGCTGCATTTGACTTAACATACTCAAAAGCACTGTGGATATCACATGGACTCACCTAACATACACACATACACTACCCCCGCCATGAATATTCATTGAGCTATTATGATACACCACATGCTATAGTGGGTGTTAGGAATATAGCAGTGAACAAAATAGGCAAAACCCTTTTCTAATACAGCTTTCATTCTAGGAGATCACAAATAACAAACAAATGAGGGAGCAAAATAATATTTTAGATGGCGATAACTACTAAGGAAGAAACAAGCAAGAAGAGAAGAAGGACTTCAGGAGCAAGGACGTTGCAATTGAATAGTGGACAATCAGAACAATCTCAATTAAGTGACATCAGAGTAAAGACCTAAGAGAAAGCATCGAGACAGAAATGCAGATATCTGGGAGAGGGAGGATATTTTCAAGCAGAGAGAAAAGTGTAAATATTCTGGAGTAAGAATATGTTTGGCACATTTAAGAAAACAGAGCAAGTTATGATGACTGGAGCTGAGTGTATGAGTGGAGATTAGATAATGTTGGTCAGACAGGTGATGGTCATGTGTATTAGTCAGCTTTGCTGTGGTAACAAATGTCCTCCAAATCTCAGAAACGCAAAAGAACAAATTTTTAGTTCTCCTTATGTTCTATATTGTGACTGTGGGTGAGATGTTGCTTAATGTCATTTTCTGGGACTCGGGATGAAGGAGCAGTTCCTGTTCGACACCTGCTGCTTTCATGGCAGAAGAAAAATGAGAGTGCTAAGAGAGAAATGACTCCTAAATCTCCTTGGCACTGGTACACTTTGCTTTCTGCCCATATTCCACTGGCCCAAGCAATTTGCATAGTCAATCCTAATAATGAGAGAGGAAAGTTTGCTTGCAATGGGTCAGAATGTATGCTCCTTTTACAGGGAATGGAGGTAAGAGTTGGGGACAATAATATAATCTACCACAAAGAGGCTAGGTCGTGTATCTTTGGCTTTTACTCAATGTAGAGAGCTATCAGATGGTTTTGAGCTAAAGAGGTTCTAGATTCACATTTTCAGAATCAATGTGGCTGATGTGTTGTGAGGACTGCAGAGAGGAAAGGACTGAAACAGATAACCCGATTAAGAGACTTTCAGTCATCAAGAGAGAGATGACGACAGCTCAGGGAAATAAGAGCAGATTGGATTCTGGGGTTATTTTATAAGTAGAATCAACAATATTTGTTGAGATGTGGCTATAGGGTCTGAGAGAAAGAAAGGCATGAAGGGTGACTTCAATGAGTTTTGCCTAAGAAACTGAAAGCATGGGATTGTTATCTGTTGAGGCGGGAATCCTGTGGGAAGAGAAAATTTGAAAGATCAGGAGTTCAATTTGCGCCATGTGAAATTACTGTAAACAAGACTATAAACTCTGGGAGGATGGAGATTATGTCTTCTTGACCATTATAATTGCCATCACAGGCACAGTGTATATGTTAAAAGAAATGTTGAATAAATGATTCCTGTTGCTCCTTCCCTTTGCCATTTTTAGCTAATGAATTTCCAGTCTGAACAGAAGATTTTCCTCTAATGGTCTGTGGAATAACCTGTATTCATTTTCTATTACTTCTGTAACAAATTAATAGAATCTTAGAGTCTTAAAAAAAAGCAAACCCAAACACCAATTTTGGCGCTCCCTGGTGGAGTTGTGGTTAGGTCAATTGCCTCCAAACAAGTGCAGACCATGCAAGCAGTGAGTTAGAATCCTGAGTGAGGAGTGGAGTGGGAGGAAACAAGCAGTGAACCAGTGTGAACTACTAAACAGAAACAAAATAAAGTGCTTCCCCTTCCTCTCTTCCTGCCTGCCTGCCTACTCACCTTCATTCCTGCAGGCACTTTTCCTTAAAAAAACAAAACAAAACAAATAACCCCATCAATTTATTACTTTACAGTTCTGTAGTTCAGAAGTATGACATGGATCTCACAAGGCTAAAATCAAGGTGTCAGCAAGACTGTGCTCCTTTCTCTAAAAGAGAATTTGTATCCTTGCTTCACCTAACTTCTAGAAGCTAGCTGCATTTTTTTCTAGGCTTGTGGGTCCTCTGCCTCCATCTTCAAAGCCAGCAAGAGAATCACAAATCCATCTCACATAGTGTTCTCTGATTCTTCTTTCTCCTTCCCCAACTTTTAAGGACCCTGTCTTAACACTAGGCCCACCTGGAGCACAAAGTTAATCTCCTATATTAGGTTAGCTGATTAGCAACTTTAATCACATCAGCAACTTTACTTCCTCTCTACTATGTATAAGTTACATATTCTCAGGTTCCAGGGATTTGGAAAAGCTGCATAAGTATTAGACATGAATATGGAGGCATGAGTTTCACATAATCATCTCAAGAATTAGTCAAAATTACCACACGTTGCCATATAGCCAGTTCTTTCCAAATGCACTATTAAGTGATCTCTGGGTAATTTGGTTCAGGTTCCAGTTTTCAGGAGTAAACAAGGTCAATTTTCCAGTAGCATATTAGGTGCCAAAATCAGAGCAAACATTAAATGCATGCTGCCTTACCAACCAGTTTGTTTCACTACTTTCACACACATTAACTAACCCTGGTGACTAAGATATTGACTAGTGACCAAGGAAAAAGGGAGATCAGGTTGTTCTATAGGATTTTAAGTCCTAATTCTATTATTATAAAGCACAGTATTGAAGTTGCTAAGTGCCCTAGATGGAAAAACTTGTTAGCTGAGGTGAGCCTGGTTAATGTACTCCAAAATGAAAAGAAAATCACTATTTTGGAATCACTACCTATTGGGAGTGATTTGTTTTTTGCCTGCTTCTGCAAAGTTTCCCAAAGCAGAAGTTCTCCCAATTAGTAGAGCGAGAAGTAGATTTAGAGCCATCTGCAGGTGACCCTTGATCTTCAATGTTGCTACCCGCCCCCCACACCCCGCACCATAACAGCAGCAGAGTTAATTGCCTGCATTCTTTGTTTTATTTGCATTTCCCCATTCTATCCCAGCCCTATAAAATATACCACAGAGGCAGGCATGGCATCACTGTCTGCAACGAGAGTGGTGTCCCATCTGGCCTCTGCTTTTCTAGATGCATGTTGTCTGACTGTTTTCTTTAGGTTCCTGTATCCCCTTCTCAGGCACCCTTTTGAACAGTCACGCAGGTCGTGGCACTACCTTAGATTATATTTCTGTTTCAGGAAAGCATTTTTAGCTTATTTTAGTAATTGAAAAAAATAAAAACCATTAAAGCTGTGTGTGTAGAAAGTAAATCACTTTCAATGGCATTTACCTAAATGAAATGAATAAGTAGTCTGTAAAGTACAATACATACATTCTCCGCCAAGGTTTATTTTCTATGCAGATTTTCTTCTAAAAAGCAAATCCCAGTGCGCCCTGGTAGAGTAGCAGTTAGGTCACTGCCTCTGGCCAAGTGCAGTCCATATGCATACTAGGGTGAGGGTCAGGGGAGCGTGGGAACAGCCAAGAAGAACAACTGAAAAATAAAATTCTCTTCTTTCTCTCTTTGTCTGCTTGCTTCCTGCCTTCATCCCTTAAAGGGCTTATGAAAATTTAAAAATAAATAAATAAATAAATTGGGCACACCCCAGTGGAGCAGCAGTTAGGTCAATTGCTTCTGAAGGAGCTTAAGCCACACACACCTGGGTTCCAGTCCCACTAGAGGAAAACATCCAGTGTGAACAATTAAATAAAAATAAAGATGCTTCCTCCTCCTTTCTCTTCCTGCCTGCCTGACTACTCACTTTCACTAATGCTTTTACCTTTCCTTAAAAAAAAAAACAACAAAAAAAACAAATAAAACATGTCATGCAGTGAATACACAATATTATATTTTCCTATCAAATTGACTACTCTAAGGTCACTACTGAAAACTTTTCCATACAGATATCCCTTTACTAAGATTACTCTGAAATTTTCGCCACACTTTTCCTATTCCCCAGTGAAGTAAGTTTATTACTGTTAAGAGAAGCAGAAGAGATACTTTATTTCTAAAAGAAAGTTTATGACTACCTGAGTGGCTTGGATTACAATTGTTTTTCAAAGCCATCACAGCTCATTGAATTTCAAAAAAGAATTTACAAAAGATAAGATAAATAGAAGTGTTCCAATTATGGTAAATATTTTTACATTAAGTATTCATTTTCTATGAAAATTAATTGATCTATCCAGAATGTCTTTTTGCTTCTGATGTATCAAATGACTCATTTCTACCTTTTACAAGTAGCAAGAGACACTAGGGAGTGTCAAGAGGAATGAGTTTCAGCTCACAGGAGCGGTTCCAAAGGCAAGCTGGCACTCCACTGATTGTGAGGGACATAGCATTTACAGGTGTCCATGACACAGTCCATAGTCCAAACTCACCTCCAACTAGATGGTGGACAATTAGCTAGCTTCTCTGAAACTGTTCCAATAGAAACAATCACCCACAGGGCAGATCTTTAGAGCTCTCTTTCTAACACACAGATTTTAATAAGTCACTCCGCTGTATACTGGGGAACACATCATGGGTCCCTGTTGTCCACAGTGACATTCTAATCCAGTAGTGTAGAAATGGAGCTCATTCAAAATGCAAATTCCCTAGACCCACTGTGATTCTGCAGGTGAACCTGGGATTCTGCATTTTAAAAATCATCATGAGGGGCGCTGGTGGAGTAGTGGTTGGGTGCTGTCCACATACATCCTGAGGTTTTGAGCTTGTGTCCAGGGCTGGCAGGAACAACTAAGATGAACAGCTAAATAAAATAAATAAAATGCTGAAAAAAAAAATCACCACAAGGCAGTCTTGCACCAGCTCTGCAGACCAGACTTTGCAAAATAAGATAGACCACAAACTTCACAGTCCATCTGACCACATCCACCTTTCCTATTCTACTCCAGCCTCATAGGATTACTGTCCATTCTTCAAACAGTCACGGTATCTTCCTAGTTGCCTCTCTGGGAAATTCCCTTTACTTTCCACAACCTCATGCTTCACACCATCCATACTTTTCTGTTTGCTTAAAGCTTACTCATTCTTCAAGGCTTAACTCCATTACGACCTTCTCTCTGAAGTTGCTCCAACTTTCTCACTCAAGGAGAAACAGTCTTGTTCTCCCCAAAACTTTCTAATCACCCTGTAATATAGTTATGTCAGGACTTTGCAAAGCAGAGCCTCAAACTCAGAGTTGCCTGAAAGATTACTGTGAGTTTACTCAAAATTTAGCATAGCTGGAGAAGAGAGAAATTACTGAATTATTATGTCACTAGAGGAAAAAGACTAGGGTCTTAATTTCAAAGAGTTTAAGTTTCCCTCTACTTCAGTCTTCTTGTTTCTCTTAAAGGAAAGGCGCAGGCAGGAAGAGAAAGAAGGAAGAAACACATTACTTTATTTAGTTGTTCATCCAGTATTTATTGAGCTTCTACTATGTGCAGGCAATGTCAGAGATACTACGGGTGTACAACCTGTGAACAGGTCATATAGTACCTGTCCTCAAAGTTCTGAGAGTGTCGTTAACTGCTCTCTCATAGCTATTTTTGGTTTCCTGGATAGGCTGGAAGTTCTTTGCAAACAGGGTAAGCTTTGTACCTCTTAGTAATTTTCACTGTGGCTAGTTGACGGAGACAGTGTTCAAACGCCCTTGAAAATGTAAGTAAAATACTGTACATAATTGTTTTCCAAGTCATCTTTCCCATTCAGAGTTTCTCTTACCTGATGCCAAAGGGGAAAGAAATCTCTTTGCAGCAGCAGTACCCTGTAGAAAAGGTCCTTTGGGGGAGATGAGAATTTGACTGTCCTCTCTCAGCTCTCCGGTGAGCTGTTGCTATAACGCATACGTTACTAAGAGAAAAGAGGCAACTCCTCTGCTAAGATTGACAAAGGGCCACCACCAATCCAGTGCCCGATCCCTAACAGACTTTTCAGAGAAATCTTTTGATTGGTTTCTATGGTGTGACGTCACGTAACCAGGACTCATGTCTAGGTCGCAATTTTCCACTTTCAAGGAACACATTGTGCAATTGAGGTATATAGAAGGCAGTAACCTGGTCTGACCCCAGGTCCGACTGGCTCGGTCTTGCTTCCCACGCAGAGCAACTAGATCAGAAGGGGAATCTTTCCAAGGTGTGGTCTCTAGAGCCGGGAGTTCGGGAATCTCTTTAGGCAACTGCCCTGCTTTCCCCAGCGTCAAGCTGGGTCCCTCCCAGGAACCTGCTCTAGATTCCAGTGTGAAAAGGAGAAAGAAAATCGGGTTCGAATGGGTATCTTGAGTATCTTCTACTATACTGCTGTATTTTCCTCCTGCCAAAAATATTTTTTGTGTAGAGTTTGACTCAAACTGGAAGTATGTGTCTCCGGAGAAGATGAAATCCCTGAGTAACTCCCAAGACTCACATTACCTATGATTATCGGTCCTATGGGATTCATACTGTGAAGCGCATCTCCTTTAACACTGTTTTTCTCCTTGCTTTAAAAAATAATTATAGCTGCCTAATTAGTAAGATGGCAGAACCTAATAAAGTAATGCAATCAGCTACTGTAATCTGCCTAAATTATTTTTGCACCCAATTTAAACAAAAATATTTAATTGAGAAGAAACTTATAGATTCATAATATATTTGAAACTTAATGGTCCTAAAGGTAAGAGTTGAAAGGTGTGAAGGAGGATCCTGTGGATTCTTTCAAATTTCCGAAGAATTTGTTTGCAAATGCAAATACATTTTACTAAAGGAAAAAAAATTAAAGGAAAGGTGCAGGCAGAAACGAAGGCAGGCAGGGAGGTGGAAGAAGCACTTTTTAAATTAATTTTAAAATTCTTATTTAGTTGTTTGGGGACTACGTGGGACCGCTCTCAGGGTGTACTAGACCACTAGGCCACCAGGGTGCGCCCTACTAAGGAAATTTTAAAAAACCAAAAACAACTCAAACCACTAAGAGGAGGCCTTACCATTTGTGATACTGTGACAATCTTTTCTCAGATCCTTCTACTCTCTGATACTGAAAGATGCTTTCCCCTGGGCTCAGTACTGAATCTTCTTTTCTCTCTCATCAACACACTCCTGGTAGCATCATATCTATGCCTCTTTGCTTCAATCATCCCTCTAAACACCTCAGTGAGTTCCATTTCTATAATCTCTGCCTAACACATCTCTTAAATTCAAACTTAAATTTCCACTACCTACCAAATGGGCATTTCCAAATACTTGTCTAGCTTAGTTCATGGTGTTTAATAGTTGCTAAAAAAAGATAGTAAAAGAATATAGGAATGAGTTAATGACTATAATACAGGTAGCACCACTGAGCAGGCCAAAAGTCAGCTCATTATCTTTCAACAATCTGCTTTCCTTTTGTTTTCTACTTCAGGTTAGTAGTATCACAATCATTAGTTTGCAGAACTAATGGATCATCAACCCTGAGCATCATCCCTGACTGTGCCTTTACTAACTGAAGTCAATACGTTAGATCAAGTCCGTTTATTTTCTTTACCTAAATCTCTCTCAATAATCCATCTTCTTAGCCATGTTCCCTGCTTCTGCCCTATTTCAGAGAAGATCACCTCTTACCTAGATGGTAGTAGTAGTCTCTTGATTTGTTCTGTCACCTCCTTTCTAATTTATTTGCCAAGCTTCCACAGTGTTTTAAAACAGATTCAATCCTGACATCACCTTGCTTAAATATTCTCAGTCTGGTGTATGGAATCCTGTACAAAGAGGATTCTGCTAGATATTTAGCAGAGAATGAGTTATTTTTCTAACCACATTTTCTGCCTGAATCCCCACCTAAGCCCAACTTTTAGCCTAGGGCTTCCCAACTGAAGATCCTAAAAGCTGAGGAACATGAGACCAGAGGGTAGGGAGGTGGAGGGCGGTGGTGTGAATGGTAAGAAGGGTTATAGTGTGAAATAGACTTCTGCAACTGAGGTATGCTTCATAAAAAGAACTCAGAAGGTGCTCCTTGGTTGAATAGAAGTTAGGTCAATTGCCTCCAAAAAAGCAAGCCAATACACCTAAGTTCTAGTCTCAGACTGGGGGTGGGGTGGGGGGAAGTGAGAATGTGAACAACTAAATAAAAATGAAATAAACATGCTTCTTCCTCCTCTCTCTAGATACCTGCTTGCCTACTGCCTTCCTCCCTGCCTGCTCCTTTCCTTTAAAGACAAACAAACATGAACACATATGGAGTAAAATCTTCATGAGTTTTTTTCTCTTTTTTTTTTCAAAGGAAAAGTACAGGCAAGAATGAAGACAAATAGGTAGGTAGACAGGTTTTATTTTCATTTAGTTGCTCATCCTCCCAGACCTGGGACTCAAACCTAGGGGTATGTGGCATGAGATTGACCAAACAGCTACTCCATCAGGGTGCACTGTATTTGTTTTTTTTAAATGTCTAAAATCCTTATAAAACCTTATATGTCAATTATATCTCAGTAAAACTGGGGAAATGTCTAAAATCTCTATTATCTAAAGTTAACATAAAATTAATAAAATTAAATATACTCAGAGAAGGCCCAGGCAGCTGTGACATGCTTATCCTTTGATTTTCCACAGCTCCTGGCATACTGCTGCACAGGTCCAGGAGGTTACCTGTCCCAGGTGGAGAGTTTGCACAGAGCCCTTAACTGCTCTGCACCCCCAATACAATTTGCCCTTTTACAACTGTACGTCTGTTCATTCTGCTGCCTCTGCATCTACCTCTGTCTCAAGCTATAATGCCTTTCTTCTTCATTGTTACTTGGTTAACTCCTATTTATTTTTCAAGACCCAACTCAAGTATCACTTACTCTGTAAAGTCATCCAGGCACCGAACAGAATTAATTAGTCTCTTCTCTGTTTTTCCATGATAGCTAGTATTATGTTGTTTACAATGACTTGTTTATATGGATATCTTCCCCACTGAACTCAGGGGAGGGGTGCTATTTCATTCTTTAATTATTTTTTCATTCTATTGTGTCACCTTTGTTTTACACAGTATCCATGGTATTTAATAAAATAAATGTTGAATTATTTAATTGATGTTAACTATTCTTGAAAGCAAATATAGGAGAAGCTCTAACTAAAATTTCTTTATATCCTTCCAAAGATTTTCTTTTCCTAACAAAAATTATTTATAATAGCTTGCAATCTGAGGGAAGGAAGTAAGGATTATAATCTTGTGATTTGGATGAGACATCAAGTCTTTCTGTCATCCTTTCTTTAGAGACGCCCTAAGGGAATGACCATTTGCAAAAATGAGTCATAAGTTGTGATACCAAGAAAGTTAGAAATTAAATGGAAAAATGTTTCGTAACATATTCATGCTACAAATTAATGATTGACTGTTCTTTCCTGGCAGTGGTCAGAAATGAAACATCCCACAGTGGCTAGTGGAGGTTTCCATAGACTTCCAGCAGATGCTGAATTAAATGTGTGTGAAACATGAAAATATTCAAAAATTAGTTTTACTAATGGAGTGAAAAAAATGTTTTTAAGGAAAGATGCAGGCAGGAATGAAGTAGAGCAGGAAAGCAGGCAGGGAGAGGAGGAAGAAGCATCTTTATTTTATTTTTATTTAGTTGTTCAAGCTGATTGTTCCCCTGCCCCGGGCCCAGGACTCGAACCCAGGGCTATGTGGCCTGTGTCCTTCAGAGGCAATTGACCTAACTGCTGCTCCACCAGGGCATGCCTGAGTGAAAATTTAATAAGAAGTTGTAACTGAAAATACTTCTCTAATTATTTAAAAACATCTCCATAAATTTCAGATTGGGTTTACAGAAGGGTACACTGAAAATTAGATACAAGTTAATTTAACCTTATTTAATTTATTTATTTTAGTGCATGATGCCTTAGAAATATTTTCAAGAAAAGTGTAAGTTCAGAAACCAGTCAGTGAGGACTCTGAATAGGAGTCTTTATGCATTATGTTCATCTGCATCTGTCTGCGTGGGAGGAATGAAGGAAGAGAGAAAAGGAAGTGCCTGGCTTTAGCCTGAAACTGCTAGAATTCTGACATGTTTGCAAAGCGCCTGGGGAAAGTATCACAACCTATTGCATGAGGAACTGAGGAGTACCCCCAGATGAGCACTTGGATTCAGAAATAAAAAACAAAACAGAAAATCTGACTTGGAAATATAGCTTTAACTGTTGGAGGAGAGGAACAATTGTTACAATTCTAAAAAAAAAAAAAAAAAAAAAAAAAAGGAGTAACCTTTAATAAGAAATTAAAAAAAAAGAAAAGAATAAAGGAAACTTTAAAAAGTTGTTAAAATTACCTTCATATTTTCTCTTAGAAACCTCTTGGCTTTGTAATTCGCTGATATAGCTAAGAGTTACAGAGATAATTTCAGATGACTTTTCTTTACAACCAATGTTTCCTGTTGTCTTTTTACCCTCTAATTAAAAACAAAACAAAGCAGTAACAACATATTTTGGGGGGATACAGATCATCTTAAATGGTATTTTTTTCAATGAATACAAAGATTTTGTGTATAGAACAAGTAACTGTTGATAGCATGACATCTTTTTGTAATGGTATGTTTAACTAGACTGCAAAAAAAATAAAAATAAAAATAAATCAGTATGTTCAACATGAAGTGAGACGAAAGGCAGTCTTAGACGTCTACACAGAATGGCTTTCATCTCATGGAGACTAGAGAAGACACAGCTGCCATCAAAATTGCTGGTCCTTCCCACAGGAGAAGGTAGGTCCTACATGTGGTCTGTAGACAGAAGATGTCTCCAGAAGGGCCAGTGCAAGAGCTAAGGAGGGAACCCCAGGCCCACGTGGTAGCACAGAGAACTCATTTGAGAGTTTACGTGAGGGTCCACTCTTGACATCCAGACATAGGTGGCCGTGAAAGAGCCACTGAACAGAGGTGATTGTCCTACAATTTGATAGGCATCAAAGCCAATGAATGATCAGTTCTACCTTTACAACGATTATTACCATCAGGACATTCAAACTATTTTTAAGTGGAATTATTCAAATAATGCTCTCCCTAAATTTAGGGGATTTTGTTGGAGTCTAAATGTATCACTTTTTGGATAAGCAATATCAGGTAAGCTACTAAACTCTCCATCTATCAGTTTTACATCTGCAAAATCTTTCTTCAGAGCCAAGCTAGATAAAGCGTAAGAGCAACCACCTTGATACCTTAGGGCCATTCTTCAAAAGAGATGAAACTTCACAGTAGTAAATGGGAAATAGTTTGGTGATTAGTTCAGGTTTCCATGGGGGACGTCTCATATACCAGGAGATAGAATTGATTCTTCTCTCAACCAAGTGGACAGATTCAGATTTGAAATAAAATCTATATTGAATATTTTTGCCAAATAAAGATAAAAATCACAAATTTAATCAAAAGGTAATGCTCCCATCTCTAGGTTCAATCAACTTTACTATTTAAATTTTGAATGGTTCAATATGCTAATAAGTTGTCTAGTTTGGAAAATTGTTTTTAATAAAGTATTTCAAATGTAAAGAAAAAGTGTATATATTTGTTAACAGAACTCAGTTTTTCCTTATTTCCACTAGATAGATAGTAAATACATTTAAAAAATATACGAGGTCACACCCTTGTGGCTCAGACAGCTGAGATGCTGGCATGCAGACCAAATGACTCAGGTTGGAGACCAGGGGCCAGGGTGAAAGAAAAAACAAGCAACCAAATAAAAATGCTTCTTTCCCTTTCTTTCTTTCTTTCCTTCCTTGCTTCTAAGGAAAAATAATTAGTATGAAGAAAGGCTAAATTATTGGTTTGTCCCGATTGCCACAGATCTTAATCTGCCCTTCCCCACTAGCACGGCTATACAGAGGCCAGCACAGTGTATCAGTTGAGGTACATGCTTAATGAGTAGTTGTTAAATCAAATTCATATACTCTGTTCAAAGTGAATATATACATTGCCTCTGTCTTTTGGTGACTCTTAAATGTACATTTGACTATTGAGCTGTCTATTAAACATTTCCACTCGGATGTCTAATACAGAGTTATCCAAAACATGGACCTCAAGTCAGAGCCAGTCAGGAAATATTTGTTACTAGCAATGAAATATTTGTTATCTTTCTGCAACAAATAGAGAAATACAAAATTGAGGTTTGTATTTTAAATGTTTTTATTCCATTTTCTAGCAATTTATTTGTACTGTATTTTACAGAAATATTACTCTATGAGAGAAATGGAAACAAAACCAGATCAAGCAAACTCCAACAGATAGTCTGAGAAGCACTTAATAGACATCTAAATACATGTTGGAAACTAAATTGATTCTACCAATTAGTCTTCTCATCCTACAGTCACTTAAATTGATGGCAATCCTGTCTTATGCTCAATCCAGGAAAAACTTGAGTTGTCAACTAAATTGAAGAACTAACTGAATAAAAATATTTCTTCTGCCTCTCTCTTCATTCCTGCCTGCTTCCTTCTTCTTAAAAAAAAAAGCATTATATCTATATCTATATCTATATCTATATCTATAGATATAGATATTTATGGAGTTTCTAATTTGTTCCATTCTCTATCTAATTATCTATCTACCTGTGGGCCTCTTTCGATGAATACCAAATTGTCTTGCTTATATAGATTTATATGTCTTTAAATCAAGTGGGAGAAAAGTCCTCAATTTTCCCCATCTTTTGAAAAATTGCCTTGGTTATTTTTGGTGTTTTGTGTTTCCATGAGAATTTAAGAATCAGCCTGAAAATTTCTACAAAACAGTGCACTAGAATTTTTGTTGTGCTCAATCTATAAATGAATTTATGAGAACTGACATCTTAACAGTATTAAGTTTTATAATCCACCAACTTAGTTGACCTTTTTATTTAGATCTTCAAAAAAATAAACATTTACAGGTACATAAAATATGCTAGATATAGTAATGAATGCTTTACATGCATCTGGTTAACTAAAATCCCCTTATTCTTTTTATGAGACCAAACATACATTGAAGGAAATGTGTGGGGGGGAGTAGGTGGAATTAAGTAATTCCTAAGGTCAGTTAGCAAGTGGCATAGAAAGGAATGTGGGTCTCCATATGATTTCAAAGTCTGCCTTTTTCTGTTCACCAGTCTATTTAACTCAGCTCTAACTAGAGCTAAGTGAAGACTATCAATCATGCCTGCAAATTTCTGCAATGCTCAGATTTCTCCTAACCAATCAAGCAATTCATATTCCCACCATGATGGTGACTTCAGTGTTCTGGTAAGGCAATAGAGTTAAATTATTTGGGAGTATACAGGCATTAAAAAGTAATGAATATTTTTTCCCAACTGTACTTGAGAATTGAGTGTGCCAATTAAAGCCTTTTGAGTAAATTACCTTGGTCACAGCACTTGGGATACAGCTTAAAATTCTGTATCCCATTACAAGAAAAGTTAGTTTTACTTGTAAATTATCCACACAAACTAGTTTAGGATATGGAAAAGGTTCTGTAAAATATGTGCCAGCTCTTGATATAATTTGAGGAATTACCTGTTATAGAAATTCAGTGACCTTTATAACCTTAACTGTGGCCAATAAAATCAAAATCAAAACTAATCCAAAGTGATTATAATTAAATTTAATCAAAGTTCCTTATCCATTTCTGGGAAGGAGTGAGCTAAGATTTAATTAAAAAAGAGATCATTGGTGCATCATGGTGCAGTGGGTTCACCATCTCTAAAGAGTTAGGTTCACATACAGTCCCAGGACCATGGTGCTGGGGGTAGGGGAGAGCACAATGCAAATGAATAACTAAATAAAAATAAAGTGAAGTTCTTCTTCCTGTCTTTTGCCCTGTCTGCTTGTCAATCGCCTTCATTCCTGCATGCACTTTTCCTTTAAAAAAATAAAACCTAAAATAAAATTTTTAAAAATGGTGAAGAAAATGGTTATAGATGGAGGTCTACTACTCTGTTTACTTTTGCAGGCAGCAATGAAGGTGAGCAGGCAGATAGGAAGAGAACGGAGGAAGAAGAACTTTATTTTAATTAGCTATTCATCTTGATTTACCATAGGCCATAGAACGTATGTGACCTGCAGGAGGCACTTGATTGCTAGACCCCCAGGGCACACCTGGAGATCTACTTTTAAGGGTTCTTATTAAGACTGGATTTTAAGGTGAGACTTGGTGTCTCAAGGCATATTCCATATACAGACAAGGACTTGGGTTCCAGGCCTGGGTTCCTGGGACAACTAACATAACTAGCTAAATAAAATGCCCCTTCTCCTGTCTTCCTGTCTGCTGCTTGCCTGCCTTCATTCCTGCCTGTCTTTCTTCCTCTTAAACAAAAGAAAACAAAGGAAAACAACTGGGTGTCAAAAGGAAGCACACAGATGAGCCTAGGAGCCTGATTAAAGACTGACCAAGCAAGAATCTTTGTCACTACCCCAAGTCTTCCTAGTCACATGTCTTGTAAGAGCTTTCCAACAGCCAGTCCCAACAGCCAGTCTAGGGGAGTCCAGCCAACACTTCACTAATTTCATAGAAATTCTATGTAACTGGGAGATCTAGAGAAGGTTCGACACCTCGTTTTAAAAGTCTTACACTGCATGGTTTCTCCTATACACATAAGGACTGGGTTCTCAAAGACAGACTGGCACGTTACATCGGTCCTAGTGTCGCGCCCATCCCAAACCATCAACGAGCAATTGGCCCTGAGGGGTGGCCGCTGTGAGGGACGAAGTCGAATCCGCATACTTGCACCACCACCAGGCGTAGCTTCTGTGCAACCCAAGAAAACTCAGAGTTCTGTGCGAGCTGTCTGTGGAGATCCGGAGGGACCAGAAGGGGACAGTGACGGGCTCTTTCCGACGGCCTCCTTTGCCCTACCTGTCTGCCTGAAAGGCAGCCAAGATAGGGAGTGGGAAGAAGCAGTGGGAAGAAGGGTCACGAGTTAAAGCAGCCAGAGGAGGCAGGGTTGCGACTCCCCGCCCCCAGGCTCCAGTTGCACGGGGCTGAGCCGAGCTTCAGAAGCTTCCAGAGCGGCGTGCTGACGGACGGCGTCCCGCTGCAGCGGAGCAGACCTGACACCTCCCTGGCCGCCAGGCTGACGCTGCTCCCCCGCCCCCGCCCCCCGGGTCGTCGGGTGGCCCCTGCGGGTGCCCCCTCCGCGCTCCGCGGGCCTCAGGTGAGCCGAGCCTGGCGTTGCCCGAAGGCATCAGGTGTCGTGGGAAAGGCGCCCGCGCCGCGCAGGGAGGGACCGTGATGTCGCCAGCCGTCGGTGACACGAAGCGGGAGGGTCGGGCCCCCGGACGTCGGCGCCATGGAAGGGACAGAGGTGGGAGCCGGGTGCGAGCTGCAGCGGTTCGGAACAGCGGCCGCGCCTCCGCCCGCCCAAGGTCAGTGACCGCGCGCGCCGGCCGGCGGACGGGCGGGGGCCTCCGCAGCAAGGCCACCCCCTGGCCAGGTGAGCGCGGAAGGAAGTTCTGCTAAGCGGCCCGCGCCCACCGTGAAGCCTGCGGCGGGGACCCTGAGAACTGGAAGACACCCTCGAAGGCTCGCCCTGGAAGGCCTGGGGAGACGCTGTGGCTGTCTGTGGCCGTCTGGGGCGGGTAGGGGGCGGGTAGGGGGCTTCCAGACGATTTTGAAGTTGCATAGCCAATCGCTCTTGACTCAGATTAGAGGGGGGTGTGTGTGTGTGTGTGTGTGTGTGTGTGTGTGTGTGTGTGTGTGTATAAATGGGACCCCAAACCCACTGCAGGCTGCCCTCCCTGGTTACTCTGAGGCAACCATGCCCTTGCCCGCCTCAAATGCCAGTGGACTTGCTGAAGAATAACACACAGTGATGGAAAGCAAAAGGAAAGAGGGACGTTTTGTCTCTGATAAAGTGGGAAAGTGCTTTGGGAGGCCAGAGGTTGCATTACCTTGTCAACTGTGAGGCTGTTAGCATTTACATATTTATTCACTTTCTCTAATTTTCTGCCCATCGATCCAATTAAACTTCTGGTCGCTATGAATAAACAACCTCTGTGTTAGTTTGCAGGTGCTAAGAACATGTCTAATCCCTGGGTAGAGTCTCCCCTGATTCCCATCTCCCTCTCTATATCCTGCACTGCAGTTTGGGGTGGGTGAGAAGGGTGGACCAACACTCCTTCAGCAGCTCGGGGTCTGGACAGGTTGCAGTGCTTGCTCAGGTCTTCTGTGAGGTGTTAACACTAAGTCTGCAGCCTGCTGAGCCGTCAGTCCTTGTGGCTGAAATGTCTTGCTTAGGGACAATTTGGTGTGACGTACTGAATACATTAATTGTGGTGGCTCATTTTCTCTTTGTTCCTGTGGGTTACTGTTTCAGAGTGCATGACTGGTTTGTTTAAAGTTTAATTTTCCCTGTATCGAAATAGAAATGACTTAATGGTCTCAAATCTGTAATTCACTAACATGCATTATTATTAACTGCTTGTATTATTATACACCAGTATAACATTATTATATAGGTGTTTATTTGTGAGTTTTCATGACAAAAATCATCTTCGTTTTAAATTCCATAGTAAAATATAGTCAAATGCTTGTTAAAATGTATCTTTTTGAAGGAAAAAATATTAAATATTCTTGAGTAACAATCGTGGGAATGAATAATTTCTTTCCCTTATGTCTTTACCTAAGAGTTACTGTACTAATGCTTTGACAAGCATTTAACACACACAGACCACACTTTAAGGAGTTCTATCATAATTATTTCACTTTGAAGTTACTGCATATGCTACTGTAAGTATATGCTTAGCAATATCCTTATTAATCTTTTCATTAATCAGTGAGAGTTTAAAAACTCAATTCCCTTTACACACAACACCTTGCCATCCCCAGTCCCCGGCAGTTAGTTTTTATAGTCAAAGCTACTGTTTGGACATGTTGGGCTTGAATGTTTGAATCAAATGTGGAATTACAGGCTTGGAAAGCAGTGTGATACCTAAACAGTGACTTGTCAGATATAGTTTGAATCTCCCCCTCCCCACCTCTGAGTAAGAATTATTGTAACAATATCAGCAAGGACGAGTCTTTCTATTCTCTAATGGAAGGGTTCTCCCTGGTGGTTTTGGGATGTTTTACTTTGAAAAGGTTTTCATTATATCCATATTAGTTTGAAGAAAAATCTAAGATAGGTCCCAGATTCTGAAGTGACTTTGTCACTTTGATAAAACTGACTATGAGGAAAATTAAAATGTTCCATCCTTTTATAAAGAGACAAAACAAATAATACATATTTTACTTTGAAAAGTAAAATGTGCTGCATAAAAATGTCTTCAATAACAATCCAGGTTACAATCCAGGTAACAATCCTTCAGTACAAAGCAAAGATAAATGACGTAACTGATTGGGCTGGACTTAAATTGAGCTCCTCAGTCTCCTTTAGAGAACAGTTAAGTCCCCTGAGGCTCACACTGCCCCCTAAGGAGCTTGTTGGCTGTTTAGGAAGTGGATCTGTCTGGTGGGGCTATAAAGTATGTGAGGCCACTTGCGTAGTGTTAGACCCTCTGCGAGGACTTTGTGTTTTTATTTAATATCCACTAGAATCACATGAGAGAATTTTTATTACCATTTTGCAGAAGAGAAAACTGTGACTTTAAGAGACCTAGTGACTTGTCAAAGCTCACAGAAGTATGAAGTTAGAGTATTAGAAACCCAAACAGGCATCCTGGCTCTCTTCACTTGTAAGCAGCTATCTTCAACTCAGTGCTTTTAAAGTTTTTTGATAATCAGATGAAACTTTAAAGTTTCCCCCTGGGAAAAATGGCCATCTCCACACAATTTTGCATGTAATTTCAGGGTTCACCTACCCTCTGAAGCCCTTACCTAGGCATTCAGACCACCAATCTACTCTACCTCCGTTACTGAATGAGGAAGAAAGTACATTCATACTATATGTGTACATATAATCTTTTACTGATAGGAGCACCCTTGAACTTGCAGCTAGACACAGATAGAAAAATGATGTGTTAAAAGTCTAATTGATTCTGTAAAAATCTAAAATACAGTTTGGAACATTGAAACTTATTTGAAACAAGATCTTTTGTTTGGCTTCTTCAACTATCCTGCAATAGCAGTATTTCAGAATGAATACAATTTTCTTCTTGCCCCTAGAGATGGCAAATCCAGAGGTAGTTATAAGTAGCTGCATGTCCCGTGAAGAGGAAAATCGCTGTACTTTTAACCAGCATGCATCTCCCACCGAGGAACTTCTATTAGAAGACCAGATGAGGCGAAAACTCAAATTTTTTTTCATGAATCCTTGTGAGAAGTTCTGGGCTCGAGGTAGAAAACCATGGAAACTTGCCATACAAATTCTAAAAATTGCAATGGTAACAATCCAGGTAAGCATTTCAGGTCATGAATTTGATAAAGACCTTTTTAATAAAAAAGAGGATTGTGGGCAGTGGGGAGTTACTTTGTTTGCTCTCTGTTTTGAAATAACTTCTAATTGTGTGTATAATGGAGAATGATAAATAAGGGATTTAAACACTTCTCTCGTCAATATTCGTGAAAGAAGGCTGGGTTTATTTCTGACTTTTTTCCGTCTCGTCTTTCATTAAGTTCTAATTTTAGTCACATACTCTTAATTAGTTTTCAGGAAGAGAAAATAGTATTAATATTTGCCTTCTACTCAAGATGTTTAGGAAAAGGTTTCTAAATTTGTCATGGAAACTAGCTGGTGCCCAAGTAGAGGATTCTCTTCATTCCTAGTTGGCTTCCTGGAAATTTCTCTCTCTTCAGAAACTTGAAAGTTTTTTGTTAAAGGCAAGTGCTTGCATTCTCACAGCGCAGTGACCTTCAGAGGCCTGCAGTGGAAAAATGTGGCTGCATAATGAAATATGAGACCTCATTTTAGGAGATTTTGAGTCTCTTGCCTTCACTTCTCTTCACATTTGGGGGGAAAATCCAATTTTGTGATTCTTTCTATATGCTGGTCGTGATTCATTCTGTGAAGCTATGTTTCCCACAGGTGAAAGTAATAGCTTTTATTTAAAGGGAAAGGTCAAAAATAAAAGCGATCTTTAATAGGAGAAATAGATGAGATATGCTTATCTATTAGTACTATCTCTTCTTGGTGAAAAAGGTGCTTAAGTAAATAGACAACTGATATTCAAGAAGAAATGCTTTTTTTTTAAACCCTGAAATCAGTGTCTTAACTGATTAATGAGAACAAATGTTTAAGATTGTTGAAAGCTAAAGTGACTTCCACAATTTTATGAATTTGAAGGAATTCTTTACTTAGTTTCTGAAGCAATTGTTAAAGGAAACAACATTTGAGTGACAAGTCTTGTCCAGGGCAGTGTTTCATTTGCTTCCAACAACACTCTTATTGGATAACCAATAACATCCTGCATTTTACAGGGGAGAAAACTGATGTTCCTGGAGTTAGAGAGCGGTAGGATCAATAATGTAGCTTGTCTTGTGACCCAAGGATCTTGGGGTCACACTCCATGGTTCTTGTGAGCCCCAGAGAGAAGATTTCATCGGGTGCACCCACTCAAAGGACAAAGAAGTCAGCACAGTCATTTGAAAGCAAAAGCAAATGGGATTTGTTAAAGACAGCGCACCCTTTAAGAGATAGGGTGAGGGCGGGCCATATTCCAAGGGGAACAGGCTAGGAGGAGCTTCGGTGTTTAAGGTGTCTAGTAGCCCTGATCCCTGCGGGGGGCTTCCTAGTAGATCCCCTTTATTGGTGAACATTAGATTGACACTACTCGTGGTCTCTTGCCTTTTGGTTTGGACGACTGCCTGTTCCCTACCCGCTGCTTCCATTGACTCACTACCTAACAATCTCTCTAATGTATCACCAGGAAAATGAATGTTCAATTCTCAAGGTATTTGACAAGTTGGAATTCAAATTCTTATTTTTTAGGTGATAATATATTGTGTGAACTATATATAACTAACACTATTTGAAAAAAATATTTATCTGTGTTCTTTCCTATAAGTAGGAGGAAACTTCGTATCTGTTGAATATGAATATTTTCTACTTAGAATGATAGGTACCACTTGAATGTTTGCTGTGTTTGGGGATAAACATTTTGCAGGCATCATCATGACCAATTTTTAAAACAAGCTAGAGTTAGGCAGTGGTATCCCTATTCACAGGTGAGAACACAGAGGCTTGGTGAGATAAAATAACTTGTCACAGTCAGGGGACTGGAAGAGTAGAACTGAGATTCAAACTCAGATTTTATTCCCTCTAAGACATGTGCTCTTAATTACTTCTAAATCTTCTCTTTTTTTCCCTTTTCTCCAGCCCTGGGTCCTGATCTCAGGTTCTTGAACTTTATATGTCTGCTCCTTAACCACCTGAACCACACAAGTGTGTACAATGGTTTAAGATATTAAGTCAGTTAGTAACATGCAATTAAAAGGCATTTAGGTAAGTTTTTTTTTTTAATAGGAACAGAGGGTTTATTAATTTTGATGATTCTTTAATCTATATCTGAATAATTAAGTATTGCATAAAGACAACTGTAATTGAGCAAATGAGGATAACTTAGTGACAAAGTCATGTCTTTCTATTAATTTGGAGGTTTTGTGTCAGGAGCAGTAAAAGAAAGGTATCTACAGTGGTAGGCATCTGCCTGAAGTTTCTATTTTTCACTACTTGGCTCAGTCTGTGAATTACAGCAGCTGTCTCTTAGCCCTTGGCACTTCTGCCTGCCATGAGGGCCTCGAGGGTATGGACCTTTGTCTTCTCATTGTATCCTCAGCACCAGCTCAGTGCTGACAGGTGGGAGATCCTCGTGTATCTGAATGAATTGAATTTGAGATGAATCTGAGAATTCACTGGAGGTTTTTGATCATCAGCTTGAAAACATTTAAAATTCCTGGAATATCACACTATCAACTCTTTGGGGTTTAAATAGGACATTTAACTTAGAATCTCTTCAGAAATGGTCATTGAGCTAAGTGGAGAGTAATGACCTATATGGGATTCTGGGCATATGTCACAAGGAGAGGCTAGAGGGGGCAATGGTTGTCTCTATATTTCCCGTTTAGACTCAGGTTACTTGGTGTAGCATGTTAGGGTAGTAGAGCTTGGATTTAATCCCTTAACCTTGGGTTCAATTTTTGACTCTATAGGGTACTTGCTAGTGCTGTGACTTGAAAAATATTTAACTTCACTGAAACTTTATGTACTTATCTGTAAAACAGAACTGTGAATTGCAACCTAAAATGTTTTAGGAACTATACTGAGGAATATGTGAAAAGTTCCTGGAAAAGTATATGGTGCAAAGGAGCTGGGTATTGCTTCCCCTTTCCATGCAAAATACACCCTGCCTCACTCTGGGATCTACGTCAGTGTGTGTTCTAAAATCTGTGTGTGTTGGGGGTAAGGTGGGGTGGGGGATGGGTGACAGAGAGAGAGAGAGAAGGACAGAGGTTTGAGAGGTGACCAAGAAGAACAACTGATGTAGATAAACGTTGTGTCTTCCTCCTCTCTCTCCCTGACTGCCTGCCTGCTCACCTTCATTCTTGCCTGCACCTTTCTTTTATTTAAAATTTTGCGTGTGTATGTTTGTAAACAACTGAGTATCATGTAAATTGTAGGCTCACTCCTGCATGAATATTTAAGGATATGGTGTGTTAATGTTATGTTAGTATACTTCTACAGATGAATTGAAAGATTATTTTAATTTTTGGTCTTATTGTCAGAGTTTTGGTAATTAGATATAAGAATATAGATTAATTAGAGGACTTAAACTTAAGTTATTTCTTACATTGAATTATACGCTTGCTTCAAAACCTTCCTAATGTTTTAAATGCGTTTAAAATTCTTCTACTGGCCATTCAAGTTCCTGCACCATCTGCCTCCACTTTTCCTGTTCACATTTTTTATTTTTCTTTCCCATTCTTCTGGTGGAATTCTGCTGGTATCCTAAGTGTCCCCCAGAGTGCTAAGTTCCATGTTATTTTCTTAGCTTTGCCCCATGCTGACCAGGTTATCCTTCAGGGTTTCTACCATTCTTTCTTCCTTAAGGAAACCTTCCCACTTCTTTAGTGACCTTGCTTCTCTGAACATCTAAAGCTTTTGGTGGTGGGCAGGGTTGTAAGTGAGGTAACAGATAAAAATAAATGTTGAAAATATGCCAAGCCACTTTCCTTCATTTTAAAATTAGAAACTGATCTTATCTTTAAGGACAAATTAATTCACCATTCCTGAAAGTTTTATTTTTGTTGCACATATGCAGGATAAACTAGACATTGAATCTTGAATAGATAAATTGATCATTATATGGAGACCTTTTATTTCATTGCTTTTTCACCCTGTTATTTCCTGTTTTCTTTTAAGCTAGTTCTTTTTGGGCTCAGTAACCAGATGGTGGTCGCGTTCAAGGAAGAGAACACAATAGCATTCAAACACCTCTTCCTAAAAGGCTATATGGACCGAATGGATGATACATATGCAGTGTACACACAGAGTGATGTGTATGATCAGATCACCTTTGCAGTGAGCCAGGTAAGTCCAGTGTGTGCACTTTTCATTTGGGAGAAAGAATAAGGTGGAAAATTGTTAGCACTGTACATAATAGAAGTTGACTTTCAGCTGTAAATGGATGAGCATTTCTGTACTGATATGTATAAAGCCATTAAAAATTCTTTTTTAATATCGTCAACACATTTTTACAAAACTTGAAATTGAGAAAAGTTTTTGTTGTAACACACAGAGAGAAACCTTAAAGACTTAATTAAAAGAATCAGAGCTAGGGTTTCACATGGGAGCCTCAGAGATTCATAATGATTAACTGTGAACCTGGTTGTAAGTAGTCATTAAGTCTTTAGGGTTTACCCTTTCAGGAGCCTTTAACAAAGAATGAGATGATTAACTTGGGAGTGTGTAGCTTCCACGACCTAAATGCTTGAAAATAAGGCCTTTAGGTCATATACAACAATTGTTTTATTGTAGCGTTGGTTAACTGCCCAAAAAGAGTAAGCTTGTTTTTGATGAGTCACATTCCTATTGTGAATTTTTAGTCAGTTTTTTTTTTTTTTTTTTTGCTGTAAATAGTACTTTCTCGAGATCCTAAATCTCTTATGTTGTAGATATTATTGAAAATGTTCTTGACATTAGTATTCCTAACAAGGATTAGCTTGCAAACCATATTTTAAAATTATTACAACTCTCCTCAAAAAAATATTTATAAGATGGTTAAGTCACAAGCTGCTCTGTGATCTCCTGCTAGCCTTCCAACTCTATCTCCGTTACACACCCCACATTCCAGGTAGATTGGTCTACTTGGTACTTTACCATACCCAGTGTCCTTAGCTTTTTTTCATGTAATGGATTGTTTACCTCTTAACACCACTTTCCCCCAAATACTAATTTACTAATTTGACTCAAAGTAACTTTAGAGAGACTTAATATACTTATTTCCATGAACAGGAAACAGAACTGAGTTATCTCCAGCATTACATTATTTCCCCATTTCATGTAGGACATAATGGTTGTTAACAATTTATTCAGCTTAATTTGATTACTGTAAATATTGGACTCATTTTCCCAATACCAATGCTAACAGAAAAAGTGATGCCTTAATCACATACCTCATCCTAGCAGTTTGCCATCTCGCTGTATCTAAATTAGCTCTAATAAAGAACTATTGCTGCATGATAATCATTTTTCACCTCACCAATTTTTTGACAAATATCTGAGCACCTACTCTGTGCTTAGTATACTTCTATATGCTGGAGCTACAGTAGCGGACTTAATAAATTTCCTGCCCCATGAAGTTTACATCCTAAGGGAGCAGATGGATTTTTAAACAAGTTCAAGCAAAACCACTTGATTTCAGATAGTGATGAGAGCTATGAAGAAAAGTAGTCTAGGCATTCACAGTGAGCCCAGGGTGGCCAGAAAAGGCTTCTCTGAAAATGTAAAGTCACGGGGAAAATATTTGAGGTTGAAGGAACAACAACAGCAAAGGTCCTGGATATTGGAAACCATCTCATCTGTTTAAGGAATTGCAGAGAAGGCAAACGTGACTGAGCTGGGCCTCTGAAAGATCGACAGGCCGTGAAACGGGGCTTGCCAGCTTATTCTGAGATAGAAAGCCATGGAAGGGCTTTCTATAGGTGAGAGACTCTATGTACCTTAGCAAAACCTAACATTTATTCTCTCAGATATAATAGTATCTTATATATCAGACATGCTTTTGGTGCAGGGATACTGCAGTTGAAAAAATAAAGTTGATTAAGTCATATTCTGCTAGAAAAAGGCAGGCAGTAAATAAGTATATGAGGACAGCATCTGTCAGTTGGCTTAAGCACTGTGGGGGAAAAAAGCAGGCACAGTGAGCGAGTAGAGGTGGTAAGGGATGGGGTAAGCAGGGAGCAGACTCAGATGTGGGGTGGCTCAGGGCTCTTTCAAGGAAGAGCCTTCCAGGTAGGAGGGACAGAAAGACAGTCTAGAACAGGTTCATGTATTGGATAATTATGGGCTTCACATGCCTGAATTCATTATACCTTGTAAGAGTCCTGTGAGTGTTATATGGAGACTAAACTGCGGTGCGAGGCCAGATGGAAGCAGATGGAAGGCCACTTACTAGGCTTAATTTATTCAGATGGAAAATAATGGTGTTATGGGCTACATTGATAGTAGTAAAGGTGATGAGAAACAGTCAGATTTGGCATATGATTTGAGAGGAATGCATGATTTTCTGATGGGTTGAAAGTAGAATAAGTAGGAAGTTCCTAAGTTTTGTCCAGAACAACTGATTGACTTGTCGAGTTGTTTGTTGAGAAGGGAATTATTATGAAAGGAGCGGGTTTTTCTGTTTATACATTTATCTTTAAAGATTTCTCTTAGGCACGTAGGTGTCATGTAGAAGGATTGCTTTCCACATGGAGAGATCAGGACATGTAAATTTGCAAGTCATCAGCATGTAGATGGTGCTTAAAACATAGGACTGAAATCCCATGTTTGGAGATCACTTATGGCAAGAATGTGGGTTGAGGGCTGAATACAAGGACCCTTCAAGATGGAGAGGATGGCAAGAGGAGGATTCAGCAAAGGAGAACTAGAAGGAGCAGCCTGTGTCCCAGAAGTCAAGTCAAGAAGAGGAAAGGGGAAAGCACTCAAGTGCATTAAACACCATGGAGAATTTAGATGAGTGAGAACATGGCATGTCTTTACATGTACCTTTTAGTAGGATTTTTTTTTAATCTATGTGTCCATCCCACTGAATTAATTCCAAGACCATACCATAGCCATATCTTTGTATCATCAAATTTATCAAATAACATTATTGATAATAGCTCTGAAATAGTTTTGTGGTTTTTTTTTCTTTTCCTTTCTTGAAAGAGTGGGAGGAAGGAAACAGAGGAAGAAGCATTTAAGAAATGCAAGAAAAGAAGGAAGGAAGAGAAGAAAGGAGGAAGAAGCATCTTTATTTAGTTAGTTGTCTGTTTTGGTTTTTCACCCCTGGTGGCCTCAGGTCTGGAACCCAGGTCCTAGTCTTTACATGGTCTGTTAGCCCATGTTTGAGCCACCTGAGCCACAAGGCCGCGCTCCAGTTCTATGATTTTCATCTACAGAAATTCATTGAGTTCAAGTTGACAATTATTCCAACGTACCATAAGAGTTACTTAAAAAGGAACATTTTTTTTTTTTTAATTTAGAGGAGTCACTAGGCAAGAGAGTATTGCTATGAAAGGAACTGAACTTTAAAGATAAAAGGTTAAATTGCAAAAATAAGGTTAAAATATAGTTTTAGAAAAGTTTTGATAAATGAACAGACAAAATAATAAAACAAAAACTGTCTTTGGAGTCTTGACGACAGAGGCTGCCGGATGGGAAGGGGATGGTGGTTGACGCTCAAGGTAGTGGGTCAGATGGGCAGTGGTGGAGCATCGTTGGGTATTTGAGGTGGGCATGTTGGGATCTCCTATCTTTGATGAAGACTGAATGTGCACACCTAGAACTTATATAGTGTTGTAAAACAATATACGATATTTTTTTAAAGAGAAAAATTTTGCTGGTTAACATGGAACAATCATCTCACTTTCTATATTAGCATTGTAAAGTAGAAATCTGATCTTACCGAAAATGGTTCAGACATAACATTTGCATTCACACTGAATGTAAAAGTCAGAATCTGAACAGAGTTCTTTAAAGGAGGAAAAAACCTCAGCAATGATGTGCCTCGAGTCTTTCATTTTCCAAACAAGTTCTGAGAAGTTCAAAGTCAGAGAAATGAGACTGGAACCCAGAACTCCAGTTCGCCAGTGCCCTGCAGTGGGCCCACCTGTGCACAGTGGCTGTCCGTCACTCTGCATAGCAGCATGGATGTGTGCAGGCAGGGGGCAGTGGGAGCCGCCAGTTTTGATGACTTGAAGGGCACGCCCCGAGGCCTAGCACATTAGTTCCCTGGAGACATCCACACGCATCCAAATTCCCTGGTTCAAGACCCCAGCTTGGGGGCAACAAACAAGATGAACAACTAAATGGGGTAAACAGGAATGCTTCTCCTCTCTTCCTGCCTGCCCCTGCCAGCCTGTGCCTTTCCTTTAAAAAACAAAAGGCTTGAAGGGAGGGGAATCCTGGTTTCACATTTGCCCTGACTGAAGTTCCGTTTTCTGTTTTCCTTTTTGGTTGAAGTACTTGCAGCTTCGTAACATCTCAGTCGGGAATCACGCTTATGAGAATAAGGGTGTGGACCAGTCGTCTATGGCCATCTGTCAGCGCTTCTACAAGCAAGGCAACATCTGTCCTGGAAATGATACCTTTGACATCGATCCAGAAATTGAAATGGGTGATGTCCTTCTCTAAGAATTTTCATTTTTAACTCCTTGCTTTATGCTTAAAGCCAGTCATTTTATTTCTGAAAATAAATGTCTGTCTACCAGGTCATATTAAGAACCATATAGGAGTTACTATGTGTCAGGTATAAATCCTTTAATAAACAACAACAACAAAAAAAACCCCAAACAGCAACAACAATACACACACATAACAAGGCAAGGTTTATTATTATCCCTATTGTGTAGAAGACTAAAGTATGGCTCAGAGAGTTACCTGACCTATTCAGGATGCTGCTGGTAAGAGGTAGAGGTAAAATTTGTCCCAGCTTGTCTGTACCCTTAATCATTATAATCCACAGCCTCATGTACTAGATAATCTAGTTAAAAAAACAGATACTATCCCTAAAATACACTGCTTGGGTGCACCCTGGTGGCCCAGGTTCTAAGCCTGCAGCATGAGTGTAGACCATGTAAAGTCCAAGAACCTGGGTCCAAGGGCAAACGACCCAAACAAAGTTCATCCTTCCTTCCTTCCTTTCCTTCCTTCCTTCCTTCCTTCCTTCCTTCCTTCCTTCCTTCCTTCCTTCCTTCCCTTTCTTCCTGCCTCCCTCCCTCCCTTCCAAATATTTCTTCCTCCCCTCCCCTCCGCTTTAAAAAAGAAGCAAAGCATTGTGCTTGCAGACTCTTGAACTATATAAACCTCCCTCCCCTCAACAGCATGTCATTATTCTGTACCTTTGGGGTTAGATACAAATAATTGCAACCAAGCAGTATTAATACCTAGTTTTAAAATTTTTAATACATAAAAATACTAGAATCCAAGCATCTAGCCTTGGATGTATTATTCTTTCAAAATGCAGTTTTATTGATTTATTTTAGGTGCTTTTTAAGTTTTGTTGTTTCTCTTCTATGTAGAATGTTTCTTTGTCGAGCCAGAAGAATCTTTTCACATTGGAACCCTAGGAGAAAAGAAGCTCAATTTAACACTGGACTTTCACAGGTGAGGGAGGCAGACAGGAGCGTACCTGGTCTGTATCTGTTTTCACTGCACTAAGCCTCCTCTATTTCCTAGACTCCTCACAGTGGAGCTACAGTTTAAACTGAAGGCCATTAATCTGCAGACTATTCGTCATCATGAGCTCCCTGACTGTTACGACTTCACTCTGACTGTGAGTGTGGGCTGCGCTGAATTTGGTTCTGGGCTGGAGGAACAGTTGGTTTTATCTAGTTATGTGTTTCATCTCCCTGTATTATGATGTGATCAAATTTGTAGAATACTCACACTTGAATGTGTACTGTGGAAGCACTGGGACAGCGAGCTCTATTTTGTGATAGGAACTTATTTACTTGTTAATGATCTGTCTTCTGCCCTTCGTTGGAAGTTCTGTGAGAACTGGAGTAGCAGTTTGGTCTGCCACCTCTGGCCGAGCTTAGTCCAAGTGTCATTGTATCACTGCTTACAGAGTACAAGAACCTTACACTAATATTTCCATTTTTCCTATCTTGACTTTTATGTTATTTTTGTCATATAATTTCCAGATGTGTTATGAACTACTTCATACTTTGTTGTTGCTTTTTATTTAAACAGTTTTCTTTTAAAGTATTTAAATAATAAAGAGGAAAGTCTTTATTTGGCACATGTAGTTACTATTTCTAGTGTGCTTTATCCATTCCTCTGTACAGTTCCAGTCTTCTGCTTGGTGTTACTTTGCTTCTGTCTGAGGGTCTTCCTTTAGCATTTCATTTAGTGTAAGTCAGCAGGAAGTGGAAGCTTTTGTATGCCTGAAAAAATATTTCATGTTAATTTCTAAAAGAGTTTTATAACTGGGTGTAGAATTCTAGGCTGACTGTCTCCCTCCTCTCCCCAATACTTTAAAGACGTTACTCTTCCAGCTGTATTGTTTCTGATGAGAAATCTGCTGTCATATTCATCTTGGTTCTTCTGTATGGGATGTGTTTTCCCCCTTTGGTCAGCTTTTAATTTTTTTCTTTATTTCATCTCATTTTAATAATTTGTGATATGCCTTTGTGTAGTTTTCTTCATATTTCTTATGTTTGTAGTTCATTGAGCATCCTGGGCCTATGGGTTTATAGTTTTAATTATATTTGATTTTATTTCCTATTATTCCTTCAGTATTTTTCTGTCTCTTTTCCTCCACCTTTTAGAGATTCCAATAACATGTGCACTTGAATCCTTGATATTACTTAACAGCTATAATGTTTTCTTTTTCTTTTCTGGATCTTTTTTCTCTGTGTTTTGATTAGTTTCTATTGCAATGCCTCCAAATTCACTCTTTTTTTCTATGCTTTCTACACTGTTGTTATTTCCATCAAGCTTTTTTTTCTCCTTTGAAAATTTCAGCTTCTTCTAAGCTTTATTGAGATGTGATTGACATTAAGCCAAAGTTTATTTATCCAACACATATTTAACAAGCACTCACAATTTGTAGGACTTGAGATCCTGTGTGTGGGAAAAGTATGGTTTCTCCTGGGCAAGGGTTTTGGGCTCATTCAAATAACACTAAGTCATCTTCTTCATGTGAGGTCATGGGCTGGGTGCCCCCACTGCTGTGGAGATGGACAGACACTGACAGTGCCCTTGGTTGCTTATCAAGGGAAGACGTTTACAATCCAGTATGAGGAGAAACAGTGTCTAGACTCATTCAGTTTATTAGAAACATTATATTTGAAGTGATGTCTGATTACCTCCTGTGAGGAAGCTTCAATAAAATTTATTTAAATGACAGACATTTTTTCTCCAGGACTTGAGGCAGGAGGCACTAAGAAATAAACCAACAAAACACTCAAAATTTCCTTGTCGTGCTTTCCCTGTCTCTGCATGGTGAAAGTGAAAGGAGAAGGGGAAACAGCAGATGAGGAACTATGGTCAGGATACTGGCAAGGCTCTAGTCTCTGTGGTACATGGTATCCTGAAGTATTATCCTTGAAGCTACTCTTGAGTCCTTGTCACCACACCCTTTGTAATACACAAGGTCCTAGTGTGACTAAGATCCAGGCCGGAATGAAAATTGAAAAAGCTTCACCCGAAATCTATTAAGCCTAAATGAACGAACCACTGTGTTAGGAAGAACTACAGTAGCACTAAAAATCTATCCCTCACTAAGGTCCTGAGAAAAGGTAGGGTTTCAGATTTTGTTCATGTCAAGAGAGCACCTAGAGATACTTAAAATGGGAAGGAGGGGAAAGTTCTCTCATTATATGAGTTGGCCAGGGCTTGAATACTGTCCTAGGAATATAGGATTTTAGAGACTAACAGATCTTTTAGGACTTTTGCTGTATCTTTCTAATGCACGGAGAAATAACTGTGCAACTTCCCAGTGTTGAACAGTTAGCAAAAAGTCAAGATGAGAATCAAGGTCTCTTCTCATCTTGAAAGACTTGTTTCTGTTTTCCTTTCCCCCCTTCCCCCAGCTCTGGGCCTCAAACCCAGGTCCCATGGAGCTTTACATGGCCTGTACCTTAGCTGTGAGCCACAGGGGTATGTCCAAAAGAATTGCTTCCTAATTAATACATAGGGGTATCTTGGTTTCAAAGAGTATACATGTGTTTTTGATTCCTTTATTGTTCTTCACAGATAATATTTGACAACAAGGCCCATAGTGGAAGAATAAAGATAAGTTTAGATAATGATATTTCCATCAGAGAATGTAAAGACTGGCACGTATCTGGATCAAGTAAGTGATACATTTTACTAGCTTCAAAATGGTTATTAAATAATATAAAATGACTATTAGAGTATGGGTACCAGGGATATGTAGAGCATGAAGTGAAAGAACTGATCACTCCTAAATATGGAATTCTGTGCAGATCAGCTCACAGCAGATAGCTTATATTCTAGAAAGGCAATATATACATTATTAGTAAATGAAATGCAGTTCCCTGACTTTTCCATATACCCTCACTGCCTCACATCTTACAAAATACAGATGCTTACAATCCCCCCATCAAAAATATCATGTCAATATTTAAACCAATATTTATTGTGTGCTTAGTGGACAAGTACTTCCACCTACATTTTCCTCATTTTAATAGTTAAAATATCCTTGAAAGGGGCAGCATCTCTCTCTCTCTCTCTCTCTCTCTCTCTCTCTCTCTCTCTCTCTCTCTCTCTCTCTCTCGGAAAAGAAAGGTGAAGGCAGAAATGAAGGCAAGCAGGCAGGCAAGCAGGAAAAGAGGAGGAAGAAGAAACACTTATTTTATTTAGTTGTTCATGTTGGTTGCTCCTCCCCAACCTGGGTCTTGAACCTGGCTCCTTGGTATGTATGTGGACTATGTCCAGTGGCCTTAAACAATGGCCACCAGGATGCACCAGCATATCTCTCTCTCTCTCTCTCTCTCTCTCTCTCTCTCTCTCTCTCTCTCTCTCTCTCTCTCTCTCTCTCTCTCTCTCTCTCTCTCTCTCTCTCTCTCTCTCTCTCT
>RJWH01000081.1:1595591-1609168 GCA_004363575.1 Solenodon paradoxus | reverse complement strand
GGTCAAAGAGTTGACTAAATGAGGCAAGGGTACACTTTTAGAAGTATACTTTCAGCTATAAAACGAATTTTGGAGCTGAACTGTAGAAAATTGACTGGATATACGGTTCGGTGTCGACTCATGTGAATGATGGTTCTCAGACTTAGTGTCACCTGGAGAGCTTGTAAAAACAGTTTCTGACTCAGTAGGTCTAAGGTAGGACAGGAGAATGTGCGTTTCTAACAAGTCCTCAAGAGATGCTAAGAAGCACTAATAAAGAGTGACAAAACTGGATGTAGACTACAAAGGTATGAATTTTGACTGCCACTCACTAGCTGTAATCTGGGGCAAGTTCTGTGACCTTAGTTCACTTCAGTTTTCTCACGTACAAAGTGGCGATAATTATGCCCACGTCACTGGCTTGCTTTGAGTAGCAAGTGAGTTAATACTAATACAGAGCTTAGAACTATACTTGGCAAGATGTGCACTCAGTGCATTAGCTATTATGATTTGGTTTCTTCATATCGCTTACTCTTAATCTGAAAGTGTTTTCAGTGCTTTACTTGTTGACTTCTTTGCTTGTCTCATGGCAGTAGAACAGAAGTTCCACGAGGTCAGAGACCTTGTCAATCCACACACAGTGTACAGTTAGTAAATACTTTGTACCTGGATACATTTTAAGAGGATATGCAAGGAGGTGAACTGTATTAAGAGCAAAAGACCACAAGTTGATAATTCAAGATCTTTGATGGTTGTGATTTTTATAAAAAATTTTTAACGTTCTTTAAAAACTAACAGGAAGACAGTTTATCAGAGCTTTTTCTCTTTGTCATCTTGTGGAAGAATATTTGAATTATCCAAATTTTTCTAAAAAAGGGTATGAAGGATCCATATAAAACTTGAAAATGCTTCTGAAGGATGTAAAAAGAAGACAATCAATGGAAAGGCACACACAAATTTTTGGCAGGAGATTCGTCATAACGTATATGTCAATACTCCCTCAATTAATCTATACATTTAACATGATTTTCCTCTCCCCCAATTATCAGTAGGTATTTTATTGGAATTTGACAGTCTGATCCTAAAGAATATATGGAAAAATAAATAAGCAAGAATCCCCAGCAAAAGTTCTATAAAAAAGTAATGAGAGTTCTTCGTCTTAGGCATTAAAACATGCAAGCGATGGGGTGTATCCTCCAACTTAGAGAGCTGAAACACTGGTGAGCAGACCATGTAAAGCCCCAGGGCTAAGGTGGAAAAAAACAAACAAAAATCAACTAAGTAAAGATGCTTCTTCCCCTCTTCCCTTCCTTTCCGTCCTTCCCTCAGAAGGATAAGATGTGGGACTTGAGTACATACAGTAATTTGATACTTGATAAAGATGGCATTTCAAATGACAGAAAATAATAGATTTGCTTGGCTTCCCCCCGCCCCCCAACCCAAGTCTGTGGTCTCAGTCTGGGTCTTAGGGCTTTACATGGCCTGCACCTTAGCTGCTGAGCCAAAGGGGTACACCAAATTCTCTCTTTTAATTAGCAACAGTTAAGGATTATTCATATGCATTGGTGGAGATGTGGAGATATATAAATAGGCAAGATCCTTCTGGAGAAGTTTCCTAAGATGTCTTTTTAAGAAATATGCATATACCTTAACCCAACAATTCCGCTGGTGGTACTCACCTAGGAATCACTTGTACCTGTGCACAAAGAGAACTCCAAGAGCTGTTTTTAATAGGAGAAAATAGATGATAATCTGAGTGTCTTTATAAATATCGTATGTCTATTTTAGGGTATACAGTATACAATGCAGCAGTTAAAATAAATGATACTATGAATGAAAATAATAAAAATAAAAGAATAGATGTCAATATATGAATACTCATTCATACAAATAGGCAATTCTGTTTCCCTCCAGTTCAGAAGAACACTCATTATATGATGATCTTTGATGCCTTTGTTATTCTGACATGTTTGGCTTCATTAATCCTCTGCCTTCGATCTGTGATTAAAGGACTTCAGCTTCAGCAGGTAGGGGTTATTGCTTTCTACTGATTGTGTGGACATTCCGACTGACAGCGAAACTCACTCTGCCTCCCTTCTTTTCTGTAAAGGAATTTGTCGATTTTTTCCTCCTCCATTATAAGAAGGAAGTGTCTGTTTCTGATCGAATGGAATTTGTCAATGGCTGGTACATTATGATTATTACTAGTGACATTGACAATCATTGGATCAATTCTGAAAATGGAAATCCAAGCTAAGGTAATTTTCTCCTATTCATGTCATTGTTAGTATCAGATTTGAATTAATGGTAATTTATTTCTCCAGAATATGAGAATTTTCAGAGTAAATAATTTCTTTCAAGCATTGTATGAAGTTAAACTTGAAATCAACCACAGTAAATTTCTTAAATTTTGTAAGGAAATCTTTTAGAGATTTTCAAAGTGTGATCCCAAACCTCTGCTTCAGAATCCTTTGAGTTCTGGGTCAAAATGCCCCTGTTAGGCCTACTGAATCCCAACTCTGGGGGAGGGGCCTATGACTTCTTACACCAAAAAGCATGTTCTCACCAAAACGGCTAAGATAAGAGTTGTCCTTTGATGTTCTTCCAGGAAATGTCAGATTCTTCAACAAAAAAAGAGCAAGGCTGGAGGGAAAAGGGAGGCCATCTGCTATTGTTTGCGTGCTGGTGATTGTTTCAAGTCCCTGCAAATTGGGAATATTCCTATTTTCTTATGTTTCCTATTGATGTAGTATAAGTGTTTCCTTTTGAGTCAGAACTAACCTAATTTAGAAATCAACCCTCCTTCCAAAGCTAAAGTCAAATTAAAAACTAATTTTTGTTCAGACTAATCTTATTCAAATTGATGTATTTCCATCCTTGACTGCAACTAAGTTTGAGTGTGAGTCCCCTGGCAAGTTGGTTATGATTCAAACTCCTGAGCAGAGACCCCCCAGATGCAAAAGTTCACATGAGGTAAAAGCTTATCTCTCCTTTAGGTATCACTTGGGGTGTGTTTCCCAGGTTGGTAAACTGCTCGGCTCCCTTTGACCACTCAGAGACCCAACCCTTAGGGGTTCACCCCAACTGTATGACGCTGGTCGTCTCCCAAGCAGGTTGAAGCCGTTAGGAAGGAAAACAAGATATGGTGGCAGATCTCCCACAGGTTTATAGCCTGTCTCAGGAGTGACAAGACTTAATTTCCACTCACATCTCACTAAGGACAATTTTGTCTTATCTAACTGGAAAGGACCCTGGGGAATGCAGCTCAGACATTTTCCTAAAGGAAAGAACAGGTTTGGGTTGACATTAAGCAGCACTATGTAGCACTTAGAGGTTTATCTTCAAAGAAAACAAAAAAGAATAGAGGGAGATTCAGAGCAAATCATTTTTTTTTTTTTTTTTAAGAGAGAAAGGAAGGGAGGAAGGGAGGGGGGGAAGGGAGGAAAGGAAGAAGCATTTTTATTTATTGCTTTATTTCTACTCTCTATACTCACCCCTTTGCCCACTGCAGCCAGGCACCCTCTTGTCTCGGGACCTTTGAACTTGCTGGTCTTGAGGCACTGCGCTTAAAAGCTCTTCCTTTAGGTCTTTACTCAAATGCTACCGTTAGTGATCAACTACTTGAAATGCAAGCCCCACACCCATTCCTTATTGCCTCCCCTGACTTTTCTCCTGAGCATTTACGATCGCTAATGTCCATTTTATTAATGTGTTGTTATCATCTCTCTCCCCAAAGTAGAATGTAAGTTTTCTGAAAGCAGTGGATTTTGTCTATTCATTTGTAGCTTTGTCCTTAGCACCCACAACAGAGCCTTACATAGCTTACCAATAAATATTTCTTGCCTAATTGAACTTCTGTATAATTTTATTCCCTTTTTCCACTCTGTTTTAGAGTCTAACAAGTTATGATGTCTGTAGCATCCTTCTTGGAACATCTACCATGCTTGTATGGCTAGGAGTCATCCGCTACCTCGGATTCTTTGAGAAGTACAATGTAAGGAATGCCATGGTTCTCCCTGCTGTTGATATTTCTCTTGCAGTTATTGCACTGCTGTGGTTGAAGGAAAAGAGATTCATTCTAATGACCCCTCTTACTTTCCCAGCTCCTTATTCTGACGCTTCAGGCAGCACTGCCCAGTGTCATCAGGTTCTGCTGCTGTGCAGCTATGATTTATTTAGGCTACTGCTTCTGTGGTTGGATTGTGCTGGGGCCTTACCATGATAAGGTACTGACGAACAACTTTTTTCTGTTACTATTAAGCTCTTAGAATAGTGCCAGTAGCTTGTTATCCTTTTAAAATATACTCATTTTATTTTTGTGATTCATCCGTAAAATGTTGAAGGTAGTATATCTGTTACCATGCTTATAAATTGGTAAAGTGTGACCAAATAAAGGGATAATTGATCTGCTCAAGTACTTTTCTGAATATTTCAAATTAATCTTTTTATCACCAGCAAAGTCAAGTTTAGTTGACATGATTCATCAATGTATATCAGAGTAGGCTATTTAGGAAAACCTTGAAATGTGACTTTATTGAAAGAAATAGTACAGGGAGAAATACTTGTAGAAATATTTGTAAATTTTACTACTAGCATTATCATTCTGACCATAATGTCATTACCTTAAATGGAACGTATGCTAAAATGAGAAGCATGAGTATGCATGAAGGGGGCGTGGGTTTCTCTGCAGAGCAATTCAAGGATCACTTTTTAAAACTGAGGTAACGTTGATTTATAAAAGAATATAAGTTTAGATGTGCAAGTTCACTGTTCATGAATATATGATAACACATCACACCCACCACCAAATTGCCAAATAGACGATGGTGACTGCCCCTTAGACTCCCCTTAGCCCTTTTTTCTACCCTCACCCTCTTCCTCTCTGGTAAGCTCAGTTCTATTGTCAATAAAGGATCACTTTTTTCGGGGAGGTAGAGGGGAAGATAAGAGCACTGAGGGTGCAGACCAGCCCATTCTTTATGCTTTGATTTGGCCAGCTTCTTTCAAGAGGGCATCAAGAAGGGGCTGCTTATCCCAGGAAAAATAGTAGACATGTTATGTGTATCACAAAGCAAATGTTTGGAGTTACCACAGGTTATTTGTTTGAAAGGAGTGTTTGGTATACTTGGTTTTATGATTTTAAATATGCCATTATGAATACATCTCCATTGGAAAGACATGTAGAATAATGTGAACTTTTTTCTCTTTTTTCAGTTCCATTCTCTGAACATGGTCTCTGAGTGTCTTTTTTCTCTAATAAATGGAGATGACATGTTTGCCACTTTTGCAAAAATGCAGCAAAAAAGTTACTTGGTCTGGTTATTTAGCAGAATTTACCTCTACTCATTCATCAGCCTCTTTATATATATGATTTTAAGTCTCTTCATTGCACTGATCACTGATACATATGAAACAATTAAGGTAGGTTTATCAAGAGCCATATGTAGCAACTTTCTTAATAGAACTTGTAGAGTGGTAATTAATGAGAGCTTTTCTTATTTTTCTTAGCATTACCAACAATATGGTTTCCCAGAGACGGAACTCCGTATATTTATATCAGAGTGCAAAGATCTACCCAATTCTGGAAAATACAGATTAGAAGATGACCCACCAGCATCTATCTTCTGCTGTTGTAAAAAGTAGCTGTCAGGATATTCTTTGCTCTAGAGGAAATACAATATGTAGCTGGGTTTGTAAGGCCATGGATATTTTAAGATCAGGTGTAATATGTTCAATGACTACTGTTTTGAGCAAATTGATAGCTATAATTTATCAAGAGCTATGTTTATATATTTAAACTATATTTAATGTCTTTGCAGCTTCATGTTGTGTTTATTTAAAAACAAAAGCAAAAAACACCTAATTTTGGTGAGGGAAACTGTTGGATTCTTGGTCTTGTTTGTTTTGTCATAGTTTTAGAATGTCTCCCCTACGTATTCTTTATTCTAATTCTTAACACTTTTGTTTTCAACCATTCTGACTGTACTGATTGTATCATCAGTGATCTATAGTGATTTCAGACAAACCATTAACCCTAGCCTGGATCTCTCTTAGGGGTCTATCCCTAAGAGACTGGAGACTAGTTGTTTATATCCAGTAGTCGTTGCATTTTTAAATCTGCTCTTAAAGGGCAGAATAAAAAAGAAACACCATCATCAGTAATCAGTCTGATATTTGGTTCTGAAGAACAAATGTTATTTGATGCTGCTTTCAGTTCTTAGTATTCATTTACAAGTGTGCTCCCTCCTTGAGTGTTAAAGTACAAAGAGGAAGGGTCTCCTATAGATATCTGCAAATCAAAGCACAGACAAGTATATTCCTTCTCACAATGATTTTTGTATTAGTACTTGCACGGTCTTGTGAAACTGTGTGATGTACTGTGCCCTTCATTTAATCTCACAGAAAGGAGTCGTGTTATAAGGTAAGAATTGTAGTTTCATAGGGAGAGGTTCTATTAAAAAATATCATGGAAAACAATTATGAGCAAAGTTTTAAAATAAATGGGAAATGTATGTGCTAAAAAGACATAACAAAGTCTTGACTTTCTACAACATGAATATGTTCTGTATGTGTTATTTTGAGTATTTATTTAGATTCAAATAGAAATAAATTCAGTCATATGCAATAAAACTTTTCTCAAAGCAAGCATTTTTTAAAAAAGAAAACTGAGTTTTCATTTTGTGTTAAGGAGTAAGTAAAGATAGGCTTGAGAGACTAAAATCTTAGTATTTAATCATAACAACAATCATAATGAAGGATTTTAGGTGTTGAAATAGGTGGCAAGTATAAGCTATTTATGTTGCTATTTAAAAAGCTATCTATGACTTTTTAAAAATGAAAAATCTAAACCTGTAGATTTTCTGTTTAGTGATATATTGTATCACAGTATTTTTTAGAATTTAGTAGAATACAATGTGAATTTTGAAACTATGTTTATTATCTGATAAATACTTTTCTTTACTCCTTGAAAGATTTTTGGACTAGCAATAATACTTCAATGAAAACGTGAAACAAGTGACCCAGTGCTGAACCTAGGGCTTTGTTTTGTCCTGAAGTCATTGTGTTCCTGCTATGGAATCACAGCTAGTGACTTGGCACGTCTGTATTGCTTCTACAAGTTTTCTTATTGTGGCGGGAGTCCCTGAGAAATTCCAAGACCTAATTTTTAGTAATGAGATCTATGAGAGTGCCCTACTAGTATCTCTACAATTTTTTGAAAGAAACAGCACTAATGATTTTGGGTTGTTTTCAGATCAGTACAATGGTTAGATCTGGGTAGACAGGTAAATTATGAGCCAGTAAATGTTCCTTACGTGTGTGTGTGTGTTTTGGGGTTTTGTTTTGTTTTTGTATAGGGAAGGTGCAGGCAGGAATGAAGGTAGTAGCAGGCAGGTAGGAAGAGAGAGGAGGAAGAAGCAGTTTATTTATTTTTCATTTAGTTGTTCTCACCAGTTCCAGGACTCAAACCCAGGGGTATGTGGCCTGCGTCCTTTGGAGGTGATTGACCTTACTGCTACTCCACCAGGGCATGCCTGGTTTTCATATTTTCAAATAACTGAAAAATATAAATAATATAGAGGTCAAGAAGAGATTTCCAAATAAATTTAAAAAATTTTGAACTAAATGAAATGAAAACATAAATACAACTTATCAAAAATTATTACAGAGAGGAAACATATTTATTTTAAGAGAGGAAGAAAAGGAAAGGAAGAAGTATTCAAAGAAGGAAGAGAAGGAAAACAGCTTTATTTAGCTGTTCATTTTTGTTGTTTCTTCTTGGCCCTGGGTCTCATACCATTTCCTTTATGTGGTCCGCACCCCAGCATCTCAGCCTCCTGAGCCACAAGGACGCATCCAGGATTGGAAATTAGCAGCATTAAATACATATATAAGAGAAGAAGAAAGATCTAAAATAAATTATCTAAACTTAGGAAATTATTAAAATAACCAGGAGAGAAAAATTTGGTTTTAGAGAAAGGAGAGCAAATTAAATCTGAAGTAAGCAGTAGAAAAAAAATTAGAACAAAAATCAATAAAATTGAAAACAGGAATTCAGAGAAAATCAATAAAACCCAAATCTGGTACTTTGAAAAGATTAATAAAATTTATAAACCTCTCATCATACTAATAATGGGAAGTAAAAAGAGAAGATGCACGTTTCTATTGTCAGAAGTGAAAGAGGGAATATTACTACAGAGTCAATGAGTATTAAAAGGCTAATAAAGAAATAAACAGTTCTAAGCCTACAATTTTGAAAACCCAGATGAACTAGACCAATTCCTTCAAGGATACAATTGCCGAAATTCACACAAGAGGAAATACACAGGCACATCCTGGTGGAGTAGGGGTTGGGTTGATTGTCTCCAAAGGAATGCAGGCCATATACCCCTGGGTTCAAGTTGTGGGCAGGGGGTGGATGGGGAGGAAGAACCAGAGTGAAAAAAAAAAAATAAATAAAATAAAATGCTTCTTCCTCCTGTCTCTTCCTGACTGCCTGCCTATTGCCTACTCACCTTCATTCCTGCCTCTGCCTTTCCTTTAAAAAAAGACATTCTAACAGGCCTATATCTGTTAAAATTTGAATGAATAATAATTTACCAAGCAGAAAGCACCTGGTTCAGATTGGTTCATGGGTAAATTCTACCAAAAATTAACGAAGAAATTGTATTAATTCTCTACAAACTCTTCAAGAAAAATGAAGTAGAAATAGGGATAGTATTTCGAGCTCATTATATGATGCCACCATTATTTTAATACCCGAACCAGATAGACATTATTAGAAAAGAAAATTGTAAACCACTAGCTCTCATTACTATAGATGAAATATCCTCAACAAAAATATTAGCAAATCAAATACAACAATGTATAGAAATAATTATATAGCACAACCTAGTGGAATTTATTCCAGGTGTGCAAGGCTGGTTCAACATTCAAGAGTCAACTAATGTAATCAATGGCATCAACAGACCTAAGGGAAATCTCATAATCATGTAAATAGATGCAGAAAAATACATTTGACATGTATTCGTGATAAAATTGTCAGCAAACTGGGAATAGAGGAGGACATTCTCAACTTGATAAAAAACATAAACAATATCCCACTTGTTGGGATATCCCACTTGATGGTGAGTAACTAGAAGTTTCCAACTAAGATCAAGAACAAGGCGGGATGTCGCCTCTCACCATTTGTTAAGCATCATATTAGAAGTTCTAGGTAATAAAAAAGGACAAGAAAATGGAATAAAGGATATATAGATTGGGAGGAAAGAAATAAAATTGTATTTGTTCATAGATAACATGATGTAGAAAATCTGAAAGAATAGACAAAAACAACTCAAACTATTAAAATATATTATATTCAAATATAATGTGATTTATAACAAAGTTGCATGATAAAAATTAATATACAAAAGTAAATTACTTTCCTACATGTCATGCCAGTCCACACAAAAACAGCAATGAATAATTGACATTTGAAATTAAAAATGTAATAATACATGTGTTGGTATCTCCCCCAAGCAAAGCACTTAGATATAAATCAAATAAAATATGTACAAGATCCATATCAGGAAAATAACAAAACTCTCATGAAAGAAAACAAAGAACTAACTAGGCACTCCCTGGTGACCTAGTGGATTAGTTCACTGGGCACAGTCCACATACATCCCAAGGTCCCCAGTTCAAGACCTGGAACCAGGGGAAACAATCAAGATGAACAACTAAATAGATAAAGTACTTCGTCCTCCTCTCTCTTCCTGCCTGCCTGCTTGCCTACTCACCTTCATGTCTGCCTGCACCGTTCCTTTAAAAAAGAAGAACTAAATAAGTGGGAAAATATTCTATGTTCATGAACAAAAAGACTTGATATTATCAAGATGTCAGTTTTTCCCAACTTGATCTATAGATTGAACACAATCCCAACAAAAGATATTGAAAACTGATTCTAAAGTGTATATGGAAAAGCAAAAGACCTAGAATTGCTATTGAAGAAGAATAATAAACTTGGAAAAGAGACATTATCTGACACCAAGACTTACTATAAAGCTATAGTTGTCAAGGAAGTGTGATATTGTAGAAAAAGAATAGATAATGAGATCAGTAGAGCAAGAATAAAGAGCTAAGAAACAGACACGTGCAAAATATAGTCAACCAGTCTTCGACAGAGGAGCAAATTCATATAATATAGCAGAGACAGTTCAACAAGCGGGGTTGCAACAACTGCATATCGACATGTTAAAAAAAAATCTAGACATAGACTTTACACCTGTTACAAATTAACTCAAAATAGATCAGAGATGGCTATGGAAAATGTAAAGCTATAACTCTTCTAGACTATAACATAGGAGAAAGTCTAGATCACCTTGGGTTTGATGACAACTTTTTAGATACAGCACCATAGTCACAATACATGAAAGAAAAAATTGATCTTAGAGTTTATTAAAATAAGAATTTCTGCTCTGCAGAAGATACCACCAAGAGAATGAGAAGACTAGCCACACACTAAGAGATAATATTTGCAAAAGACGTATCTGATAAAGTACTGTTATAAAAAATAAGACAAGAACTCTTCAAAGTCGACAGTAGAAAAGTACATAACTTGATTTTAAAATGGCAAAGACCTTTGCAAATATTTTACCAAAAAATGCAGATGAAAAATAAGCATATAAAAGGGTCTTCCACATCATACATCATTAAGAAATTTCAAATTAAAGCAATAATACCACACTATGCCCAGTAGAATATCCTAATTCCTAAACAGTCACAACACAAAATACTGTGGAGCAAAATAAACTCTCATTTAGTTCTGGTTGGAGTGCAAAATGATATAGCCACTTCAGAAGAGCTTAGGAGAGTCTTATAAAACTATACTCTTAATAAACAACCCCAAAACATTCTCCTTGATATTTATGGAAATGAATTGAAAACTATGTCTACACAAAAACCTACACATGAATGTGTATAGTAGTTCTATTCATAACTGACAAACTGTGTAAACAACCAAGATGTGCTTCAGTAGGCAAAAGGGTAAACGAACTGTGGTACATCTATAATATGCAGGATTACCCAGAAATAAAAATAAATGAGCTTCTAGTGTCCTGGTAGAGCAGTGGTTATGTCAATCGCATGAAAGAGCATAAGTGGTATACCCCTGGGTTCAAATCCTGGGTCCGAGGGAATAACAACTAGTTTGAACAATTGAACAACTAAATGAAAATAAAATAAAATGCTTCTTCCTTCTCTCTCAAAAAAGAAAGAAAAGAATAGAAAAAGAAGTTAGCCATCAAGTCCCATAAAGACAAAGGAGAAACTAAAAATGCATACTACTGAGTGAACTAAGCCAATGTGAAAAGTCTATATACTATGTGATTCCAACTACATGACTTTCAGGAAAAGGAAAAACTATGAAAAGAATAAAAAAGGTCAGTAGTTATCAGGGAGGAGGTGGTTGGTAGGAGGAATAAATAGGCAGAACGCAGAGAATTTTTAGGGCAGTGTTTTCATGCTTTGGGGCTGCTATCATAGGATACCAAAAACTGGCTAATAAACAACATAATTTCTTTCTCACAGTTCTGGGGTTTGAAAAGTCCAGAATCAAGACTCTTGCAGTTTTGGTACCTGGTGACAACCTGTTTTCAAGTTCATAGACAGCTGTCCTTTTGTTATGCCCTCACATAATGAAAAAGGACAAAAAAGTTTTCTGGGACACTAATTCCATTCACAAGGGCTTAATTATCCTGCCTGAAAAATCTCCCAAAGTTTCCATCTCCAAATACCATTGCATTGAACAGATGAATTATTTTAGGAGGAAGGGTCACCAAAACTCAGTTTATAGCAGGTCATGAAACTATTTGGCATTAAATTATAATAATGAGGTGTACCCTGGTGTCCTAGTGGTTTTGTCCACTGCAGAACAGTTCACATACATCCTGAAGTCCTGGATTCAGGTCCCAGGTTCAAGACCCAGGTCCAAGGGAAACAAGCAAGATGAACAACCAAATAAAAAAATAATGTGTTTCTTCCTCTTCTCTCTTTCTGCCTGCCTGCTTGTCTTCATTCCTGAGTGTATCTTGTAAGCCAGTTCAACAATAAGAGGCAGAGACAAGGGACTCTCTGAGCGGGACTCCATTGTCCCAAGTGCAGGCCATGAAATTTCCTTTCAGAGAAGAGGGTAGAGCAATCTGCTGATGCTGGGAGAAAGAGGTTCTTACGGGGAAGTCTCTGACAAGCGGGACGGGCATAGGGGTAGAATCTTGATAAAGCTATCTAGCATGCTGTTGCTAGCAGGATAGGGAGTCGGGATGTCTTAACAGGAGGTCTGTCTTTGACTTTGATAAACAGGAGGAGTTGAACAACACCTGGTCTTGTTTCAAACTGCAAAGCGTTCCATTTTTCATGCTTGGCTGGAAAGTGACAACTTTTCAGTTTTTTGTTTTCTTTTGACTCCTATCTCATTCTTGACTTTGTTTTTTAATGAAAGATGAAAGGGAAAAGGTCATGCAGTCTCAATTGCTACTTCCCGCTGAATGGGATGGTGAAGTGGGCACCTTGAGGGAGAGAAAACTTGTTTTCCTGTAAGAATGAGGTTATGATTAGTGATACCATTGGCAGTCCTTCTGATGAAATTAACTAGAAGTTGTATAAGGCAGGGACCAAATAGAAGAAGGATGAGAAGGGGTGAGAACGGAATAAGGACTGGGAGTATCCAGGAAGATCAGAAAAAGAGGGTGGGGGATCGAATGTTTTCTCTGAGCTGGGTGACTCTATTGAAGAGATTTTTCTCTATCTGGCTGAATGGTTTCCACAGAAGCAGCATTCTTCCTGGGGGAGAAGACAAAGGCCTCCCTGGGAGGTGGCTAGCCTGTCCAGACCTCTATGTTCTGCAAGACAACTGAAGCGAGAAAATTGATTAGGTCATGGAAGCCTAAGGTCAGTAGGAGCAGAGCAGGTGTCACTTGATGCCTAGGACTGAGGCTGTCTCTTGAGTGACCTGGGACGTAAATGTGGGGCTGTTACCGGCTTGGAGAGAGGTAGGGAGGCCAAACCCGGGAATGATTTCTTTGAGGAGTACTGTAGATACTTCATGGGCCTTTTCAGAGGTGGCAGGGAAGACTTCTACTTATCCTGTGAAAGTGCCTACAAAAACTAGGAGATACCAAGACCGCCGAATCCAGGGCATGTGGGTGAAGTCAATTTGCCAATCCTGTCCAAGGTGGCGTCGTTGTTGTTGATGAGGGTTTCTGGGAGTTCTGACTTGTCCCTCTCCCTTTGTTCTTTGACAACTTGCACAGTTATTTGAGATTATTTGCAAGCAGCTTGTGTGTTGGGGACTTGGGCCAGGCCACAAAGCCAGGCTGATGCAATCCAACAGAAAATTATACTCAGAGGTACCTCAGCCACCGCCCTGTTTGCCTAACGGTCGCCTCCCTATTTTCATAAACAAAGCATAAACATTAGTAACCAAGAATATTAGCAACCAATCAGTTAATAACCAGTCAGAGCCTTGATCACGCGCACTAGCAATCAATCAGAGTCTTGATCACGCACTGTACATGCACCCACTCTCCAATCCAACTAAAGAGCACGCAGCAGACATGCAC